>JAMKCH010022386.1:0-25799 GCA_023653785.1 Ophioderma brevispina | reverse complement strand
CCTCTTGTTCTGGACCATGGAACTTGCCCGAGAACAACACTCAATTGTGTTTCCTGGGTTGATGTGGGTCCTAACTATCAAAACAATGAAAATATTAATATGGTAGCTGCGGCCATCTGGAATTTTCAGTTTGAAGATGACGCTCTAAGGAAAAAATAACCTCTGGAATTGATCCTGATCATGAAATTAGTCAAATGACCCCTCAATCATGTCTTCATGTTGATATGTTCAGAAATATGTAACTTTCCAAATTCCAAGTGGGCCGCCAGTGGCCATTTTGGTTTTTGCGGTCCTCTGGAGTTCGCCCACACTTTTGGGAGGGGTATAGGTGCTCATTTTTTTCTAAATACCCTAAAGAACCAAAATCCACCCTCAAACCTTCCTTCGCTCTCCATGGTCACGAAAATGGCTGAAAATGTAAGTAATTTATTGGTTGATGCCCGGGTTCAATTCGATTAATTGACCCAGGTAGTAACGCGCTGCGTATTGAAGTTATGATCGTTGGGTTCAGCGGGTTGTTCGATTGTGTCACTGGTTGGTGACAGTCCTCCTGTTGTATTTAACCCGTAAAGCATTGCGAAATTGGTTAAAGATGACATTAAATGATAAAGCTGTTTAAGAATGAGAATAAAGCTATAATTTGTGGAACCGGTACTCCTCTTTATACGACGAATTGAAACCCGGCGACACCATTATTTTTGCGTGGAAAACTCAAAATACTGGTATCGCCTTGGTTCAATTCGGCCTTAAAGAGAGTACCGGTTCCCAAAATCATCCTTTATTCTCTAATTCAGCAATAGACTAAATCACATCATTGCGCACACTCAACCTGTTCGTTTAGCTTCACCTGGAGCGTTGAACAGTATAGCTACAGATACCGATACACCTGATTTATTCACCCTATTCTATACATTGTCGCAGCCCAAAACTATAGTAGGGACGGGCATTGAGGTTGGATCGACTATAACAGCGTAATGCCCCTTAGTTGTTTGGTATAGTGTCCCCTTTCTTATATAACGGTACTATAATACCTTTTGACCCGGAGTGCATGGTTTTGGGGTGTATAATAATTATAATGGGCCTGTTTTTATATTAGAGTGTAGCGGTGCGCAGGGCTTACAGAAGCGCATAGCTCTGTAGCCATGGCGCGTATATTCAAGGGTATTATGTTTGATAGAGATTACTTTTTAGGGGAAGTTCTGGAGTTTGGTGTCATTCAATACAAAACCAAATTAAAAGCACAGCTGAAATTCTTCACCTTACTCCTGGATTGTAAAACCAATTTGAGTGTGTCAATTCCGGACCCAATGTTTATTGCCTGCAATGTTAAATGTTCAAATTCATGCATGACATGACACTGCTACTATTACTGTTTCATGGCTATCACGAAGGAGCATATTGCTTTGCTTGTAATTTTGAACATGTTTGAAAAAAAAATTTAAATAATCGCTTACCCTGGTACACCCCCGATGCTGGTAGTACGAAAAGGTCATTGAAAAGTACAACACTAGACTTGAACGCTTAAATATATATATTTATTAATCTTTCCCCGGAGTTGGCCAGCGCCAGATAGTTGTTGAACAAAAAACCAATGTGTGCGCTTGGCCGATTCGAACCGGCGACCTTCAGTATTATCATGCACGACGCTCGAACCGACTGAGCTATCAACAGGTTCGTAAAAGAAGCGATATATATCATCTATAGGTGTTAGTTCGAAAGGTGTCTTTACTACGCCTTCAAATGCATTGAAACTATTCTTTCTACAGTATAGCTCACCTCTTGAGCGATACGGCTGTGACAACGGATATACAGAATGCTTGCGCTTTGCCGTATTGTATGTTATAAACTGTAAAAGGTCCCAGGTCACTTGTCAGTATCAGTTATCAGTTTGCTCTTCGGGGGCGACCGCTAGATATAAATCCGACTATGGTAAATCAAGGGCTGTACCTGGCCCCCTCTGCACAGAGTGCTATTATATTTTCCAAAAGACACGGTTTATTATGCTCAGTACAAAACCATTTACCTTTCCCCTACTGATATTTCAAAAAAAACCGACGTACGATGACGATAATCGGCGGTTGTTTTTTTTCAATTAGGGATACGTACGTCATTTTACCTAATGGTCCTCCCCGAAGGCAAATAATAACCCAATCAATGCCGTGCCTTCACTCAATCTTTATTTTTTTTCCAAAAATTGCTGTTATTCCCATAATAAAATTCCTTTTTATATTACATCTGTAATATTTTATTGTTCTTTATATTATATTCAATTGTCCCCCGCATGAATGTGAAAAAGATGGGTCCATAAGTCTACAACTGAAAACATAGTCAAGATCGGTAAATACCCTTTACCGTTGACTGTAATGAGCAGACGAATCCCCTTTAGTTAATAGCAGGCGTACAGCCACTTGCGCGGGGCTGGGGGGGTTATGCGTCAAGCTTCTGGGAAATACCGCCAGTCCAGGTTAACTTGAAGACTGTTATACCAAGGATTACATCACTTGAGTTCTATATTCGCCGGGTAATACCATCATCATCTTAGCCTGTTTTTTCAACATATGATTTTCACATTCTACCTCCTTTTTCCTTTTCTTCAGCATTTAGACTCTCGTTTTCGGGGGGGGATTCCCAACCCTCAGCATTTTCAAATAAAACATTTAATCACTAAAAATCATCTTAACGCATTTTCGTCACTATACATTACTAAGTTGTTACACCATACAAATGGGCATGGATTTCTGGAAGATGATAATTAATATTTCTCATTGTTTCCCCCTTTTTCAGAAATCACATTGGGGTTTGGCATTGTCTTAACTTAGCATTCAGCTTGCAGAGCACATTATAGTCAAGTTTTTTGGGTTTTGCAGATCCTTTGTAACGATTTCTTTCTGCACATACGATATTCAAGCAAATAGTCCATACAACATGTGTTACGAAACGTTCGCAGTAATCTTCCACTTTCCTCCTTTACTTCACCTTGTTTACCCCATTATCATAGCCATGGAGATTGTCTATAAACCAATCAAACTTACTCTCTTTTCTTAACCCCCTGAGTCTACCACCTTCTTACAGTATCCCCGATTGGCTTATTTCATGACATAGGATGACATAACTCTTGAGTACCAAGCCAAAACACCGGGGTAGGACAGGCCAACCAAACAGAACAGATTCAAACACGTCATAACTTTTCTGGGTGGCGGGTCTGTTTCAAAGACCTTCACGGTAGGAGGGCGCGCGTACGCATATCGAACGTTACACACACAAGACTTAACTACAGACTAGGCCTGGTCGACGAATATTTAAATCTAATGACCGTTATTGGGAAATTACAATAATTTTGCCGTGGGGTTAATCCACTAACCCCACGGTTGTTTAGTCAGTAATTTTTTTTTGTCTCTTAATTATATCATGATATTACGAAGATCTTTTGAAGCAAGGGTTAAGAGATGATTTGTTAATGTCAAACTTGGACCGCAACCTGCATAGTAAATTGCACGTTAGCACATTTCCCCAATTTCCCGTTCGGAATCCCCAGTGCCCAATTCGAGCAAATCGTGTCCTACCCCTCCTGCAACCAAAATAGACCTTCTCATTGAGGGCGCTGTGCAAGGGACTAGGTTCAATTTTGTTTAGCTCTCGCAATCTTGCGATTTATCTTTAATTTCTTGATTTTGCGTTTTGGAATTCAAATTTATTTTTCGCATTTTGTGGTTTTTTAGGGTATCTCCACGATTCTCCTGTGAGTGCATTTTGCACTGAATGTTTTTTATCTACTGTTGTGAATAAAATTTCTGTCTTGACTTTGAGATGTATCTATGGCGATCCACCATCTTGGATTTTTTATCTGCGTCATTCATACCAGACCCGAGTTTTACAACTTGTGTGTGTAAGCATGGTCAGAGTGGAGACCTGGGATGACTTTTTTTGACATCAACCCTATTATTTTCCTTGGATCATTTATTGCCAAGCATTGCGTGGCGCCCATGTACCAACACAACAACATGAATTCGATTCGTTCCATGTTCTTCATGTAATGACTAGACCGAAAGTTCCTGAACCCAGCTTGTGATAAAAAATCATGAAAAAGAAACATTATCCAATTTGCCTTATTGCTCCCTGGCCGGGGAGATATATAGCGTAAATCCCGGACCTTAGATCCTTGAAATAATCCTTTGCCTCTGTGTCAAAAAGCACAAAGTGGGGCCCGAAAGCCATTGCACGTGATTGCTGCGATAACTGGTTCCATGTTGATTTCCTTGATATGGAAAAAAAATGACAGATTTCCAATGCTCTGAATAATCACTCCTCGTACTCTTGGTTGTGCCTACAATGTGGCTTACCTAATATTTCAACAACTTTCTTTGAAAGTCTAGGGGATGGGAAGTAGCGAACAGTTATACAGCCTCTCCGATAGTGACAATTTAATTAATCGTGACTAATTTTATCCGAAAGTGACATTGTCGTCTGTAAATGTCATCTTTTGACAGTGTGCATTCTGGATTAACCATGGTGCTCCAACCCATGCTCAAGTCCAAACCAGCAAGATAAGAACCAAAAAGTCATGTGAGAACAAAATCATCTCAGGACCGAGTCGGCGTCAGCGTACTACCCACCAGTTTAAAATTGATCAATCTCATTGTCAGAGTGGTAAAAAAGCGAAGCTCCCAACTTGAGACCTTGTTTGCTACAGAAGAAACCCTGATGTGGTATCGGCACAGCGAGTTCCCTTTTCTGAATATTCCATTGCGACAGGTGAAATATTCCACCTAACTACAATGTTTTTCGACGTGACAGACTGATCTGTAAAAAAGGAGCGGCGGTGTCTTCATTGCATAAAAACTCGCCTTGTTGTCTCAAATGAATCCCACCTCCTAATCTGACTATGACAAATTGAGTGGATTTCTATCATGTCACCAGGTTTGTCTCTCCAGTTTACATCGGAGCTTATTATAGACCGCCCTCTTCAGATGTTATTATGCCAGGAGCTCGATGCCCCTTATCCAGATCCCTCCCAAATGCTAATAATGGCTGCTTGGCGATCTCAATCTCCCAGATGTGGCATTGGGAAACCGTATCTTTTAGACCAGGAGGGGGCTACCCGTCTGTTTTTACCGACCATAATCTTCACCAAGTGGTTGATAAACCTACCCGTCCCTTACAAACAACATCCTCGACCTTTGTCCTTACCCAAGACTCCTGCTGCTAGCCGAGTATGTCCGTGTGATCTGTGAATAAGTGATTTCACGACCATTTCTTTGTAGTGGCAGTACTGAAACCAAAAATACCAGACCACCGGACGCAAAGTGTTTTCTTTATAATAAAGTAGATTTCACTGGGTGTCAAATGCGACATGAATAAACTTAACTCTGAACTGACTGACAATATTGTAATCAACAATTCCAATTGATATGTTTGTTTTCTTCATTTAAGATGCTCTTTGCTCTTCTCAATTCCATGGAAAATCACATGTCCAACACAATGTCCTCCAGCCATTTCACATACCCATGGATCAACAGCATCCATCAAAATAATGATTGCATATAGAAACAAGCGTCTTTATAATAGAGCCAAAAAGAGCAGCACTGCAGACTGTTTGTCCAAATTCAGGAAAGCTCGTAGACAGATTGACCTGAAAATCAGGAAGCTAGGAAGGTCTACATTAGAGATGTTGTTGGAGCCAGTTTAAAATCGATAATCCAAAGAAGCCCTTCTGGAAGTTTGTTGAATACAAAGACAGAAATGTCTGGGGTGTCTCCCTTGAATGTCGCTGTAGTATCTTAGCTTGAGCCAAGGAAAAAGCAGAGGCCCTGGACCGTCAATTCTGTTCCGTCTTTACTCAAGAAATACTCAGCCACATATTTACCCGGATCTTGGACCAAGTAGTGTTCCTGATATTCACGATCTTGAAATCAACACCGATAGGATGAAAATTACTCAATGATTTAAATCCGAATAAGACAGCGGGCCTACAACATTACTGCTCGTGTTTTTTGAAATCGTGTTCACAAGTATTGCAACCTATCTCCAAAAGCTTTTGCCAAAAAATCAATCTCCACTGACTCTTCCTGCAGACTGGTTTGAAAGCTAACATCACTCCCATTTACAAAAAACAAATCTCTCAATCGGCGAATTTATCGCCCAGTGTCTATCACCTCTATCCTTTGCAAACTTTAGAACACATTATCCATAAAAACATCATGGCCACTTTGAGAAACATGGAATCCTAGCTGACCAACAACACGCTTTAGAAAAGGACGTTCATGTGACACGCCGCTTGCGCTCTGAGCGCAACGACCTCAAATTATTCTGATAATCGTAGCCAAGCCAATCTCATCATCATGGATTTCAGCAAGGCGTTTGACACCGCCCCCCATCATAGACTCCTGACCAAACTACATCATGTTGGAATTCGGCAACAACATTTACTCCTGGATCTTCGACTCCTTCCTCACCAAACGTTATCATAGTGTTGTTTGATGGAGATTCATCTTCTGAGTCTCCAGTAGAGTCCGGCGTTCCTCAGGGGACAGTGTGTTGGGCCCCTTGCGTTTTTAATCGATATCAATGACTTACAATATTACCAAGATACCCTCATCCGTGTTAGACCTTTTTGCAGACGACTCATGATTGATAGAGAAATCAAAATTCAGTGCTTCAAAGATCCTCCATGATGATGTTGATAAACTTTGCACATGGGAAAACACCTGCAGATGGGCCTTTAATCACAAAAAATGTGTTTCTAGATAAGGATGATCCAAAAGAAACCCACTCATTATTCGTTGATCATATGGAAGGACACTCTACTTTGAAGAGGTGCAACACTACCCTTATTATAGTTGGGATTGTCATCTGACCTTTCTTGGAATAACATATAAATCAGTACTGGCCGCCAAAGCTAATAGAACCCTGGGTCTACTTAGAAGAAAACTTGGGAGGGATTCTGTTGTTACAGAGCCACTAAAGAAGCTGCCCACAAAGCATTAGTTCGTCCAATCCTAGAATACTGCCCGACGATATTGGATCCTCACCATAAAAATAACAAATCAATAACATCACCACATGGGATAAAAGGCAAAGACGTGCTGCCCGATTCATCTTTATGGACTATTCTAAAGAATCAAGCGTCACCGACATGCTAATCAACCTTGAATGGGAACACTCGACATCAGACGCATGAAAGCCCGACTATGTACCATCTACAAAGAAACTCATGGCCTCATTCCAATATTGCTCATCTCATGCACCAACCAATAAAGACCAGACTACAACCAGACCAAACCCAGACAACACCATGGCAATGCAGCTTCATCTACCGATCCATAGACCAAACAGACCCCTACCTTCACTCACTCTACCCATGGACTATATACCAGAATGGAATTACCTCCCCGACTTCATCAGGACAGCTTCTTCCAATGTGCCGTTTTAAAACTCAGTTGAGCTCCATTGACCTCGCCAACCATTGCGCAAATATAAAGCTCACTTTAAAATTTAGGGCATCCAGCCCCTTCACATCGTTACCTGTACGGGGACGAGCACCCAGGCGATTGTACAGTACTGACAGATACAGATTACCTTCTAAATAGATGTGCAAAAACTTAAAAGCTTTTCTTACCAAATCTCTGATTTGGCCACAATACCTCATATAACTGTCTCTATGGCATAACCAATAGAATTGACTGGTAGACCTCATGGGGTTAACAATCATTTTTTTACCTGCATGACGAAAGATTCCACACATTTCGTGATTATCCATCAATACCAACCGATAACCCTCATCATGAATATCTGATATAGCCGTTTAACAGCATGTTTGTAAACATGTTAGGCCTGGTACCTTGAAATAGGTCGGCCTGAACTGTTTACACAATGGGCAATTTTTGCTGTTAGGGAGTGTTCATTATTTACGCCAGGGGGGAATGGAGGAAATCAGGGTTGGACACACGAAATTTTTGTTTTACACATTGAGGGGGGACCGAAATTTTGGTGACAGAGACGGGGGGGGCCGAAATTTTTGTTAAGCCATCAATAAAAAAATGAAACTGTTTTTTTATGAAACTAAGTACAATTTGTTTTCAACGCATTTCACTGATTTGAATAAGACTGATCTCATAAAAAATACAATAAAACTTATTAAGAGGTTGTGGTGTAAAGAGGCTAGAATAGGATCTAGGCTATGACTATGAAAAGGCAGCTAAATTGTAGGTAATCTTCTTTTAACTCGGTGTTAATATCATCCTGGATCTTGTAGATCTGTCATAGTTTTAAAAATGCCTGTCTACCAAATATCAACATTAATGTTTTTTCACAGACACGCGACAAAACGACAAACCCTGATGTAAAAAACCTGAATTTAATACAATCTTTTTTATTAAGTACATACTGTAATGCGCAGACTGAAATCCCGTTTTTAGTTAATAGCAGGTCTTACAGCCACTTGCGCGGGGCTGCGGGGGTTATGCGTCAAGCTTCTGGAAATCCCCGGTCAAGGATTATATTGAAGACTGGTGATAATACCACAGGATTACATCACTTGAGTTCTTAAAATATTCGCCGGGTATACCATCATCATCTGTAAGCCTGTTATTTTTCCCATATTGAATTTCACATTCGACCTCTTCTTCACATTTCGACTCTCGTTTTCGGGGAGGGTGGATTCCCAGCCTCAGCATTTTCAAATAAAACCATTTAAAAAATCATCATTAAGAAAAGTCAATTTTCGTTTCACTATTCATTTACTAACAGTGTTTTAAACCACTACAAAAATGGGAATGATTCTGGAAGATGAGAATTAATATTTCTCAATTTGTTTTCATGTTTTCATCACCCTTTTCCAGAAATCACATTTGGTTTTGGCTTGTCTTAGCAATTCAGCTTGAAGATGCCCATTAAGTCACGTTTTTTTTTGGGTTTTGCATATACTTTGTAAACGATTTCTCACACATATTCAGCCAATCGTCCATACCACATGTGTTACGAAACGTTCGCTTAATCTCCACTTTCTCCCTCCTTTCTTGTTTACACTCATTATCATACCATGGATATTGTCGGATATACATCCTTGTACTCGGTCTTTTCTTAACCCCCTGAGGTCTACCCACCTTTCTTACAGTATCTTCTGATTGGCTTATTTCATGACATAGGAGATAAAATCTTGAGTAACCAACAACGGGGGTAGGACATGCCAACCTAACAGCAACAGCACATTCAAAACAGCATCAACTTCTACTTCTTTCTGGGTGCTGGTCTGTTTCAAATACTTAACGGTAGGAAGGGCGCTCTTACGCATATAGAACGATCACACACAGACTTAACTAAATACTAGGCCTGGTCACGAATATTTAAATCTAAATGACCGTTATTGGAAATTACCTATTTTGCATTGGGTTACTCACTAACCCCGACGGATTTTTGAAGGAATCGTAATTTTTTTCTTAATTTATCATGATATTTACTAAGATCTTGTGAACAAAGGTTTAAGAGATAGTTTTTAAGTCACTGGACCCGAGACTGCCATAGGACATGCACGTAGCAGTTTCCCCAAATTACCGTTTGGAAATCCCCAGTGCCCAAGTCGAGCAGATCGTGTCTACCCCCCTGCAAACCAAAATGTAACTTCCTCATTGAGGGCGCTGTGCAAGGGAACGGTTGCCATTTTTTTAGCCTCGCAATCTTGCGATTTAATTCTTTAATTTCTGATTTTCGTTTTGGAATTCAAATTTATTTTTCGCATTTGGTGTTGTTTTAGTATCTCCACGATTCTTCCTGGGATGTGCCTTTGCACTTTTATTTTTTTTATCTACTGTTTTGAATAATTTCTGTCTTGACTTTTTAGTGTTCTAACGATCCACCATCTTTGGATTTTTTAATCTGCGTCATTCATACCCCGCGATTTTTAACTTTCCATGTGTGTAATCATGGTAAGAGTGAGACTGGGATGACTTATTTGACATCAAACCTATTTATGTTGCCTTGGCTCATTTCTTGCCAAGCATTGGACCTGCGCATTGACCAACAACAAACATGAAATATCGAGTTGTTCCATTGTTTCTCAATGATGACGAGACCAAAGTTCCGAACAAGCTTGTGCAAAAAAAAGTACAAAGAAAAAAACAAATTATCCAAATTTGCCTTATTGCTCTCCTGCCGGAGATATAGAGCTTAATCCAGGAACCTAGATCCTTGAAATATCCTTGCCAGCTGTGTCAAAAAGCAGCAAAATGGGGCCAGAAAGCCATTGCACGTGATTGCTGTGATACCTGGGTTCCCACCATGTTGATTGCCTTGATATGAATGAACAAATTTACAATGCTCTGAATAATCACTCCTCGTACTCTTGGTTGTGCCTACAATGTGGCTTACCTAATATTTCACAACAACTTTTCTTTGAAGTCTATGGGATTTGAAGTATCGTAACAGTTAGCATCCTCTCCGTAGTGACAATTAATTATCGTGACAATTTATCCGAAAGTGACATTTCTTTCTTCTGAAATGCATCTTTTTGACGTGTGCATTCTGGATTAACAATTGGTGCTCCAACCCATTCTCATCAAACCACAAATAAACCAAAAATCTGAGAACAAGAAATCAGCTCAGAGACCGAGTCGGCCGTCAGCGTACTAACCAGTTTTGAAAATTATCACGTCTCAAATTGTCAGAGTGTTTAAATGCGAAGCTCCCAAACTTTGGAAACCTTGTTTGCTACAGAAGACCCTGATGTGGTTATCGGCACAGAGTCTTTTCTGAATAATTCTATTGCGACAGTGAAATATTTCCCCCTAACTACAATGTTTTTCGACGTGACAGACTGATCTTGTACAAAAGATGCGGCGGTGTCTTCATTGCCATTAAAAACTGCCTTGTTGTACTCAAACTGAATCCAATCCCCCTGAATACTGCCTGTGAAATTGAGTGGATTTCTATAATGCCCCGGTTTGGTCTCCAGTTTTTACAATCGGATCTATTATGAATAGACGCGCCCTCTTCAGATGTTGATTATGCAAAGGCGCTAGATGCCTCCTTATCCAAGATCCCTCCAAATGCTAATACATGGCTGCTTGGCGATCTTCCATCTCCTCCAGATGTGGTTGGGAAAACCGTAATCTTTTCAGACCAGGGAGTGCCCCTACCCGCCTGTTTTTACCGACCATAATCTTCACCAAGTGGTGGATAAACCTACCTCTAACACCTCCTCGGACCTTTGTCCTTACCATACTCTGTCCCTGCTCTAGCTCGATAATGTCCGTTGTATCTTGGAATAAGTGATCACGACATGGTCTTTGTAGGTGCAGTTAACTGAAACCAACAAATTTCCTTCCAGACCACCGAGACGCAAAGTGTTTCTTTATAAATAAAGGAGATGTCACTGGTGTCAATGCCGACATGGATAAACTTAACTCTGACTGACTGACGATATTTCCATCAACAATTCCATTGATAGTTTGTTTTTCTTCATTTAAGAATGCCTCTTCTCAATTCCATGGAAAATTACATTCCAATTCCAACAAAAATGTCCCCAGCCATTTCACATACCCATGGATCAACAAGCTCCATCAAAAGAGATGGCATAGAAAAAAGCGTCTTTATAATAGATCCAAAAAGAGCAGATGCAGATTGTTGGTCCAACTTCAGGAAAGCTCGTAGACAGAATTGACCTGAAATCAGGAAAGCTAGAAGGGTCTACATAGAGATTTCGTTGGAGCCAGTTTAAAATCGGATATCCCTAAGCCCTTTGGAATGTTTGTTTAAAATCCAAAAGACAGAAATGTCCGGAGTGTCTCCCTTGAATGTCGCTGGTAGTATCTTAGTCTGGAGCCAAGGAAAAAGCAGAGGCCCTGAACCGTCAATTCTGTTCCGTCCTTTTACTCAAGAAAGACTCACAGATTTTCCGGATCTTGGACAAAGTAGTGTCCTGATATGCACGATCTTTGAAATCAACACCGATATGAGGCAAATTACTCAATGATTTAAATCCGAATAAGGCAAGCCGGTCCTGACACATTACTACTGCTCGTGTTTGAAATGTTTTCAACAAGTATTGCACCGATTCCTCCACAGCTTTTTCAGAAATCAATCTCCACTGGAACTCTTCCTGCACACTGGTTTGAAAGCTAACATCACTCCCATTACAAAAAAAACAATCGCTCAGATCCGCGGAATTATCGCCCAGTGTCTATCACCTCTATCATTTGCAAACTTTTAGAACACATTATCCATAAACATATGGGCCAACTTGAAAAAACATGGAATCCTAGCTGACCTACAACACGGCTTTAGAAAGGGACGTTCATGTGAAACGCAGCTTGCAGCTCTGCCCAACGACCTCAATATATTCTGGATAATCATAGCCAAGCCGATCTCATCATCATGGATTTCAGCATGCGTTGTTGACAACCGTCCCCCACCGTATAGACTCTTGACCAAACTACATCAGGTTGTAATTCGCAACAACATTTACTCTTGGATTGACTCATTCCTCACCAAACGTCATCAGAGGGTTGTAGTTGATGGAGAATCATCTTCTTATTCTCCATAGAGTCCCCGGCGTTCCTCAGAGGACGGGTGGTTGGGTCCCCTTGCTGTTTTTTAATCTATATCAATGACTTGCCAGATTACCTCTCATCCGGTTAGATTTTTGCAGCCGACTGCATATTTATAGAGAAATACAAACAGTCAGTGATGCAAAATCCTCCAGGAATGATGTTGGATAAACTTTGCAATGGGAAACACCTGGCAGATGGGCTTTAATCACAAAAAAATTTCTTCTCAATTAGGATGCACTCCAAAAGAAAACCCACTCATTAATCGTTATCATATGGAAGACACTCTACTTTGAAGAGGTGAAACCTACCCTTAAATTAGATTGGAGTTTGTCATCTGACCTTTCTTGGAATAACATATAATCACTGCCCGCCAAAGCTACATATAACCTTGGGTCTAACTTAGAAGAAACCTTTCCTGTTGTGACAGAGCACTAAAGAAGCTGCCTACAAAGCATTTTAGTTTCGGATTAGTTCGGCCAATCCTAGATAACTCTCTGCCGACGATATGGGATCCTCACCAGAAAACCATAACATCACCACCACATGGATAAAGTTCAAAGACGTGCTGGCCGGCGATTCATCTTTACTGACTATTCTAAAGAATCTAGCGTCACCGACATGCTAATCAACCTTGAATGAACCACGTCGACATCAGACAGACGCATGAAAGCCCGACTATGTACCATCTACAAACAAACTCATGGCCTCCATTCCAATAATATGCTATCTCATGACAACCGAAACAAAAAGAACCAGACTACAAACCCGACCAAACCCAGACAACACCAATGGCAGCTTCATCTACGATCGCATAAGACCAAACAAGAACACCTATCTTCATTCACTCTACCCTGGACATACAAATGGAATACCTCCCGACTACAAATCAGGCAGCTAGTCTCCTTCAATTGCCGTTGTTAAAACTCCAGTTGAGCTCCATTTGACCTCGCCACATTCGCATAATAAAAGCGCACTTTAAAATTTAGTGCATCCAGCCCCTTCCACAGCGTTACCTGTACGGACAGCCACACCAGGCGAATGTACAGTAGCTGACGATACCGATCCTTCTTAAATATAATGTGCAAACCTTTAAGCTTTCTTACCAAATCTCTGATTGGCCAAATACATCATATAACTGTCTTATGCTAACCAATAGAATTGGCCGGTAGACCTCATGGGGTTAACAACAATTTTTACCGGCATGACGAAGATTTCACACATTTCGTGATGATACCATCAAATAACAACCATAACATTCATCATGAAGAGCTGATTCAATAGACCAGTTAACCGCAATGTTTGTAAAAACCATGTTAGGGCCCGGCTCTTGAAATAGTCGAGCTGACGTTACACAATGGGCAATTGTATCTGTTAGGGAGTGTTCATTATTTACGCCAGGGGGGGATGGAGGAATAAGGGTGGGACACGAAATTTTTTTTAAACTGAGGGGGGGAAACGAAATTTTGGTGACGAGAGGGGGGGGGCACGCAAATTTTTGTTAAAGCCATCATAAAAAGAAATGTTTTTTTATGAAACTAGTACAAATTTGTTTTCAACCATTTCCTGATTTGAATAAGACTGATCTCATAAAAATAAAATTATTAAAGCGTGATGGGTAAAAGAGGCCTAGAAGATGTAGCTATAGGACTATGAAAAGGCAGCTAAATTTGTAGGTAAATCTTTCTTTTAACTAGGTGTTATAATATCATCATGGATGTTTAGATCTGTATAGTTTTAAAAAGCATTGTCTACACAATATCAACATTAATGTTTTTCACATACAAGAGACAAGAAAGAAAAACCCATGATTGTAAAACATGAATTTAAGACAATCTTTGTTATAAGTACAGTACATGTTAATGCAGTTCAAAGACATGACATACACACTGTTGTTACACTACATGTAGCTTTTCATAGGAATGCATCAGTATGGACAGAAAAACTTCATGCATAATCATAAAAGTTGTGTGATTTTTGAATATATAAGCTGGCCATTGCACCCAATTTGAATATCTTGTATTAACTTTCACAGTATAAATGAATGGAAAACATTAACTAATTTGATATTACATGGCACAACTGGGAATTTTTATTAAGTAAAAAAGGCGGTAAAGTGTCGTGGCGGGCAGCTCGTGCGGGAGGGGAGTGCCCCATTCCGCTTTTCCTTAGCGTTTGGGCCAGACTCCTCCATACTTATTTTTGCTGCTGGGGGTTCGCCACTCCTCCCGCCATCGCGAGTTGTTACCTTCCAGCATTGAATAATGCTGGTTACACCAGGGAGTAATTGAGGTGGGTGGGGTAAAAGCGCTTTACTCACGGGCCAGCCAGAACACGTGGGGCTTGCAAGTGGGACTCGCAACCAATGACCTTTATCCAATACTTTTAGGCCTTGTATATTGTTATCCATGTGGGATCCATGCTCACCATAGGCCAGAGCAAAATTAAAATCAGAGCATTAAAATTATAAGGATGAATGAAAAGGTGGCATATGATGGCCAGACTTAATAAATGTTTGGGGCTGTCTACACCAGATAGGCAAAAATGTTAAAAGTATTCCATCTGAGAATCAATCCTAGGTTTGCCAGATTTACAAAATTCAGCCTGATATAATAAAAAATTGTGTATATGCATCAAATTAGGCCATTCCCATAATACTACCAACTTTTCCAATTGCTTGTTGTATTGATCTTTATTAATTGAGAAAGGAATGTCAAAAATATCCTTGACCAACACCCACCTCTATGTTTAAAAACGATGACCCACAAACGTCAAAGGACACTGAGGCAGTGACAGTGCGCCCACAGTGCTCATATCACTGAAAAATAGATCACTTTGACCTAAGTAAAGAAAATTACAGTCATAAAAATCGTTCAATGCTTCAAGATATGAGATAACTGAGAGCCTCTCTCTGAGGCACTTATACTAAAACCCAAGAGCTCCCGCCCCCTGGACCCCCATCAGGGGCCCAAAGTGAAAACCCTGTTACCCCACCCATTATTGACTCGCGCTACTTGCTATGGGGCACAAAATAGTTAACACTTAAGTGCCCAAGGGGGGGTTCCATAGTTACCCAACCATTTGATTTTTTTTGCATCTCAGGTTTACGCAATTTCAAAATTTTTGCACGGATGTTTTGTGCTAATTGTATGATTTATTGCAGAATACGCTTCTCCGGATACAAAAAAAAAATTTAAATCCGCCCACGGATTCATTAGAATAATAGGTGGGGTCCTAGGAACCCACCCACCCTTGGGCACTAACAGGAAGTGAAAAAAAATCAAGATATTTTACTAATTAAAAAATTAAAGGAAGTAAATCTTGGGATTTATTTGCTTAGATTATCTACCTTAGAGGGTAATTAATTAATATTAATAAGACTAAATCAAATAACCTTTTATATGCTGATGATCGCATCAATTCTAATTTTGTCATGCCGTGCTTTTAATTGTGTAAGCTATGGGAAAAATAAGGCGATTTGGAGTTTGTGAGCAAAATACAAGCTGGTCTTAAAGTTGGCTATATTTTGCAATGATGATTTTTAATTGGTATTCTAGAGTCGATATAATGAACGATTTTGGTTCAAAAACCTTATTTGGAGTTTGCGGAGGATCTGGACATGTTCGACACACTCTGTTTCGAAGAAAGAGTGACATTTCAACTGGCGTGAGAGGTCCATAGGTCAAAGTCGGATTTTCATTTTTATTGTGGGTATGTTGTCTTACGTGACACCCATTTATTTGTGTTAGGTCATGATCAAACTCACAGGGAAAGTGGTTGGGTATCTGGGTTGGGTCCATAGGAACACCCCCCCCCTTGGGCACTAAAGGAAGGTTTTTTTAGCTTGGGGACTTAAGGGTACATCTTAACATATTACTACAAATTCCAATAGTTGTTGTATTGATATTCATTACTTGAGAAAGGAATGTCACAATATCCTGACCCAACAATATGTCAAAAAGACACTGCTACGTGGCAGTTGCTCTGACAGCTAGTGCTCAGTCACTTCAAAAAGAGATCGTTTTGGCCCGAAAGGCTGACTCGAGATTTCCCGATGAGGGAGCACTTCATTTTTCAAACAAATCGTGTTTTTTGCATATACATTAATTGCTTGTCCATATCTAAATCACTGTGTGTGTGAAATAAACTAAGTCAAATCGAAGTCTTTCATATAGAAATTTTTTTTTTTTTTTAACAAAATTTCCGGATCGGAAATTTTTGTTATACACGAGTATCTTTATGGCACTGTTATACTGTGCATAAAGGTTTTACTGCATGAAAACGAAAAATCCGATTGATCTCTAACTTTGGAATAAGCATTTTAGGTACTATCTTTAGTTGTAGATGACTATTTTTAATAAACTCCACCAAAACAATTATTTCAGAAAGCTTTGAGTCGGCCTTAAGTAAAGAATATTGTTAACAAAAAATTCATCTCCTGTCCATAAATAATGAGATAAAAGAAAGCTCTCTGAAGGCACTTAAACATGTTCAAACCCAAGAGCTTCCAGGAGCTCTGCCCCGGTGTACCCCCGACATGGGGACCAAAAGCGGGGGACCCTGTACCTCACCCATATTGCTCGTGCTATGGAGCCTTCAGGCACCACTTTAACGTCTTGTCCTGTGGGGCACCTATCCACTACCTAGAGCACCGGCCAAAACATTTGCAGACCTTTTGTTGTGACCCAATTCGTAACAGTGACGAGGTTTTTTAGGCTCATTTTGACTAAAAATGACAGAGGGATAGGACCCTCTAACACTATTACGCCCACAATATCATTGATGTCTACCATTTCTAGTAAAAGAGTCATCAAAGAATATTTTATTGTTAGATATTGCTCTTTTAAAAAGAGGTTATTCTATCCAAAAAGCTCGATTATTCAGGGCAGCAATAAAAACATTTACCACTGCCATGTTCATTAGAAATTATCTTCCAAGATTAAAAATCATTCTCCTTCAATGACTTAAAGAGAGCTAAGGGAAGCAGTCACTCTCGCTGCCTTCAAAAAGACGATGTCTGGGATATTGACACAATTATGATGATAATTGAAAATATTCGAGGGGGGGACATGAAATTTGAGCAACTTGGACTAGGGGGGACTTGAAAAAACAGCTTAAAAAAAACGGAAAATCCTCCATCACCCCCTGGCATAAATAATGAACACTCCCTTAGAGTTTTAATACTATGGGCAAATAACGTTCGCAGCATGGATTCGAGCAACAAAAGAAGTGACGTAGGGTGTTAACTATGGTCTATACAACTTGGACATTATCGGGTATTATACTTGACGGAATTCTTTCCCTATATCCTCTTCTATTTTCAATGTTACATACACTATAGTACAAGCAGCACATTTCAGTTCCAAAATAGGTAAGTGATTTGATTCAGTTACGCAGGTATATGAAATCCTCAATGTAATAAAATACACGCTGAAATAATTAAATAATCAATGACCACTTGACCACTATTACCCGAAAAGTAAAATTACCTTCTGCATCACCAATTCTGCCATTAACAATGAATACATTAACATTTTACACAATGATGATAACTTTTTCCAAAAGTTATTACACATTATCACGTGATTTTCTAGGCACTGCATTCCTCATGGAGCATTCTCAGCGTACAAAAACCACCTATCAATATCCTGGAATCATCAACATATCACAGTTAACACAAGTTACGTGCATTGAATCACCTGCTATTAAATGTTAGCGGTATAGATAGAACAAATCTAAATTTTATTTTATTTCTGTCAAGGTACTGGTATTAACACAGCTGTTAGCAATTAGTGACGCTTGCGGGATGGCACCAAAGATAGCGAGTAACCTCCCTTTTGAAACCCGCAGTCTGGTTTGATACTACATGAGCAGGAAAGGCATTCCATAAGCCTACAGAGAATGGGAGAAATGATCTGCTGTGGGATACCAAGTGGAATTGGACTTTCACAGCAAGGGCATGAGACCTGATGAGCGCCTAAGACGAGGATACAAACTGAAAGCATCTCAGGTAGCAGCTGGCTGAGGGGATCTGGTGCTTGACCAGTCATCCTCCAATGCTATCAATAGTAATTGTGTCAGTAATATCATGGATATAAATTTCAGATGAACATACACCAAAAGCGACAATAATATCATGGCACTGTTGAGATATTGTTCACTCAACAATTAATACAGTCTGTAACATATTTTCAATTACAGAAATACCTGGTAAATATGATTTCTTATATAAACAGAAAATTCCACCAGAAAGTCTACATTGCTCTTTTCTTCTTTGACCGTCTTTGAAAATACAGTTATAACAAAAAAATCAGCAGCAGTTTGACTTTTCAAGGTTGATATTTGAAAATGTTTCTAAAAGTGTAATTTGTCAAATTGTTACAAAAAATACAAGCCACTATCACTGAGCTTAGTTGCATTTATATTCCAAGACCTAAATGAACTATCAGAATGTTAACTGTTGCTTCAATATTTGTGATCAAAATCTACATTTTGCACTGTAAATCTGCTGTTTGAAAAAAAAACATCTCCAGGGAAAAATTTTCGTTTGGTGTAGTTGGAAGTGTTTCCGTAACTGCATGTGGCATAGTCAGTGGCGTAGCCAGGTGGGGGCAAGGGGGGCAAAGTGCCCCTCTGAAAATCTTTTTAGGGGAAATCGGGAAGTAAAAAGATGGATATTCGTATGAATCAGCCACTTGTCGGAATTGCTTTTGCCCTGCCATCGGGTAATTTTACCTGTGTGATCAGGAATTTGTTGGCACCCCACCGGGGAAAGGCCAATCTGAACCACCGGGCTGGCTACCGAGCTGATGTATGTCAAGGGGGACAGCTCCCGTAGGATTTGTGATAAAATATTTTCCTGTTAAAGATTTCTTGCTTTTTGGATTTATAGGACCAGACTGTCAAAAGAATGTGAATAAGGAGTTTTGTTTGTATTATCTCATGCCCTGGTTTCCACAACAGTAAAACATGTGAAATTTTTACCTGTGTAACTTCCCAGTCAGAACTGACTGCTGGAAAACTACACTTGGGAGGGGTTCATTATTACGCCAGGGGGAACGGAGGATTTGAGGGGGAACCAGAAAAAATGTTGTAAGAGGCGAGGGGGACGGGAAAAGTTTTCGTCAACGAGAGAGGGGAACTGACTTTTAAATGGGGAATCAGCATGATCAAGGGGAGAGTGTGAAATTTTTGAACGAGCGAGGGGGCAACGCGAAAATTTTGCCGAAAAAAATTGAAATCCTCCATCCCCCTCCCCGGCATAAATAATGACCGCTCTTTATTTTAATATCTCACAAGACTGATTATAATTGTATATTTCACACAAGTGCTATTGCAGCATTGTTTATATGTATGTTTATAGGGCCAGCAATAACCAAAAGCCTGCAGGGTTGTCTTTGTCAGGGGAAGAAGCGCACACGCCCCGAAGGATGAAATGGAGTACAGACTTTTTCTGTCGATAGATTTTAGTTTATTATGACCATAAAGCCAATAATATTGGAAGTATGCAAAAATTTGTGCGTGGATTTGGAAAATCCAATATGGCGCTACCATGCTAAAACACTAAAACAATCTTCAAAGTACTGCTGTCAGAGGACAAATTTTTGGCGGTACTCACAATCAAGGTTGTGATTAAAATAATCTCTATACTAGAGTGTGGGCCTTTAGTTTCGATCCTAGCAGGATCTTCATCAAGGCAAACTGACAAAACAACAGAGAGACAAAATATATACAAAACAAGGAACAAAAAGACAGGAACCTGCACAGGGGGAGGGGAAAGGGGGAGAGAAGCGCGGAAAAAAAGAGAAACATGAAGATAATTGAAACAACGCTAGTGACGATAGCCAAGAAATCAGTGGGGCATGGGAGAAGTGGAGGGACGGGAGGGAGGGCAAAGGGACTAGGAGACGCCAGCTGAAAAAAAAAGAATCAATAAAGAGTTAAGAACAAGGGGATGGTGAGATAAGGACCAGGGAAATCAATAGGGCATGGACGGGTAAGCTGAAAGAGAACAATGGGACATTAGAGTAGCTGAGGAGGGAAGACATGATGATCAAAGGATGGGCAAAGAGCCGGGAAGTGAGAAACATGAAAGAGAGAAAAACAAGGGGGGAAGTGAAAAATGAATGTTGGAATACAAATAAAAAAACAACGCATAATCTACATATAACAAAATAAACAAATAAACATACAACAAAACAAAGCATAAATAACATATAAAACAAAACAAAGCATAATATATCATAACAAAAAGGCCTAATATAAAATAATAAAAAAAGCATAATATAACATATAACAAAACCAACCATAATATAACATAAAAAACAAACAAAAGCATAATAAGAATTGAAAAATAATAAACTATAGTGACAAGCACATCAAAGCCTAAATGATAACATGGTAAAAAAGTAGGCCTAAGAGAAAACTGAAAAAGAGAAGCTGAAAAGGGGGGTAAGGTTACATTTGAGTAAAAAAGGGGACTAGTCGTCCTTCCTGGATGTTGAGGACCATGGGGCTGATGGTGAGGAGACCTTCATCCACATCTTTTTCTCTGCTGAGACGGGACAGTGTCGGGCGGTTGCCAAGAGAGTTTTCAATACCTGTAAGATCAATCAGAAATCTTATGGTTAGGTAAGTTGAAGTGCTGACCCACCGGCGTTTCCAACTTGTGGGTTGACGGAGACCTATGGCATAGAAGCGTCTCTTCAGAGGAGACTTGGTTTCCCCAACATAATGGATTCCAAACAATAAAGAAATAAGTTAAATGACATTAGAAGTACTACAGGTGATGTTGCTTCTGGTCTTGTAGTTGGTACCAGTGGAATGACTGGTGAACAGTCTGCCTCCGTATGTTGTCCTTACAGGACGATACATCTCGAACCTGTGAACTAAAGTACCTTGCTGTGTAGGAGAAAAAGGTATCAGTTTCTGGGGGGATTGAAGCCCTCACAATCATGTCATGTAGATTGCGGGGACGTCTTTAGGCCAAGATGGGAGTGTCAAGAACAGCACGGCGAAGGCATATGAAGTGTGAAGAATCTGATGGTTTTATCATAAATTGCCACAGAAATCCAATTGGCTGCCCAAAAGTTCAATATGTGCCCGGAATCATTAAAATGAGTCTTATTTATGACATAAGAATACATCATAAACAACCACAATGTTTGGCAGGTGTCATAATATGTTACAATTGAACATAATCAAGCAAGTGTCTTGAAACTCATCTGGAACGCAGTTGAATCACATCGAACACGTCAAGTGTTCTGCCCATTTGCAGTGAGAGGCATGATTCTAGTGTCTATATTTATGTTTTTTATGCTTTATAATTATAAGATGTGTTGATCATTAGAAACCATTATTGGCGTTTCTCTGTAATCAACATTCTCACAGTTAAGATGGCAGCCAATTCAGCCACTTTAAAAAAAAATTAAAACCTTTTTATTTATGTAGTTAAAATTAACTAATTATTATTACAAAGATGTAAATTAAGGTATGGGGATAAGTATTTGACCATTTGACCTGCTTGGATACTTTTTTTCGTTATGATGCAAAAATGTTAAGATGGGGGGCCAGTATGGCCGGCCCTTTAAATTAAACTTCTTTTATGTGTGATTCAAATTACCATACTGTATTATATTTAGGTATAGACTGTTCCATTTCAAAAAGCAACTAGTCGAAGGCATTTTGAGTAAACCAATTGAACCAGTGTTCTCATATGGAAATTTTATCTGATTCCAATCTTCCGGTCCCCAAAGCCTAATTTTAGGGGAAGTGTGTTCTAATTGCATAAATTCAAAATGGCCGCCATTTTAACATTTTTGTACATAACTCAAGATTTAATGCTTGTAAAGACTTCATTCTGTGTCCATACATAGGTTTTCCGGGTAGAGAACAAAACTGACCGTCAGTTAAGGTATTATGCATATATTGACAAGTAATTTGCAAAATTTAAACGGCTGGCCATTTGATTCTTATGCAACTAACTGTCACATGACCCTAATGCTATAAGGTCATGCACCCTGAGTGGGAGCAAAGTGTGTCATGCTGAAAAATACCAAATATTACACGTTTTCACACTTAACGGAATTATTGGTATTAAATATATCGGCACCATTATAATGAAATATCCTAAATTGACGTACCAGATGGTTTTCATGGTCATGGGAGTTTCCTTGCGAAGAACCACCATTTCATGCTTAATTTTAGTAGCAGTAGACGAATTTGAGGAAGCCGTCATGTTTATTATTTACGCTATCGTTTTGCAAAGCCGCTGGTTTAGTCTTTCACACCAAACCGATCGATGTTCGCTGGTGAGTCAAGTTTGACCCGTACGAAGGACTATCGCGTAATTTTACATTGAAATAAAAATACAGTGTAATCATCGTTTTCCTTAAAATATAAAATTATCAAAAGTGGTATAATTTGTTGGTAAGTTTTAGAAAATAAGCGTGGGATTTCTTGAGGGAATACAGTTTAAATAAAATTAGTAAACTCTTCAGCATACGAAGAAGCGTATTCGGTACATTGAAAAGTACGTAGTGGGAACGCGCATTAGTGCTTGCGAATATGACCTTAGAGCTCGTTATTACCAGTGAGGGATCCATTTTTCCTTTGTGTTTATGGGCACCAGTTCGTTTCGCATCAACTCAAAATAAATAGTGAAATAAAATATCACAACCTATGTTCAAATGCTGTACTGTAATTTAACTAAGGGTATTACTACTGACATCGGTTCCCAAGAGAGACTCAGAGCTGGCGCGAACTCCTATTCAAATGTCAATATTTTTCATGATTGTTGTGGCGTTTACGCCAACTAAAACCTTTGTTAATCACAAATATATCTAAATACCCCTCTTTCCATTTTCCAAATCATTGAGGTTTTTAAAAAGTGTCTTTTTTTGCGAATAAAATTTCACAACGAACTTCGCTCTTATCCTGTGGCTCACCGAAGTTCACAAGGATGAGGCTTGGGGCAGACTGACTGAAGGCCTGGATATTTGCGCTGGCTTCTGTTTTACGGGATGTAACGTTGCGGCTTTGGTTGTCAAAATTTTGGTAGCAAGGAAATATAAGTGGCCGGCGTTTGACGCTTGTGTTACAAACCCGTGTACATTTTTCGTATAAATCTGGATTTTTAGCATCTATTGCGTTAGGAAGCAACTTGAAACGTTCAGTATGTAGATTTGATTGCAACACGAACTATATCGCGGTAAGTCTATACCACGATGTTGCTTTAAATAAGGAAGTCATCCATTTTTTTTGGAGATAGCTATAAACTATTATTGGGGTTTTTAAAGCTAAATGTAAGGGAAACAAATATGCAACTCGTATGTGGCAGTCTAATTGGTTACCGTCAATTACATCATAGCCTTAAACTGTTGTTTGAGTCAAAATGAATGACACTAAATAACAACAAAATGATATTGTTATTTATCTTATACATGACAAGGGTTACAAAGATATTAAAAAAAATGCAAAGCCCCTGGAAATCAAATCCTAACTTTAACACAATGCCTCATCCGTCGGCCACCTCACCCATAGGCACCACCCTCTCTTGTACCCCGACTGACTTAAAATTACTACAACTCAAAAAGTAAAGGTAGCACAAACTTACTTTGAATCTCTACCATAATCAAAGCTAGATAAAATTCTTAAAATGAAATATAAATCAACTGAATACGTAACTTGGGGATACTACAAATGTTTAAAAATATTTGGAAAAGGTAACGCCACCCTCATTTGTGTACCCAACTCATGGCGCATGACTATACCTAATGATCTAATTTAATGTGCCTTGACCCTGAAACATATGTATAGACACAAGATGAAGTACTCGCCTGATTCTTGAGTTATGTACAAAAATGTCAAAATGTCAGCCCATTTGAATTTTTAAATGCAAATTAACTGTTGTAAGTTGACCTAATGCGATAGCTAATGATCTAAATTGTATTCCCTTTAAAAAACCCTGAAAACATTTGTATAGACACAAGAATGAAGTCCATTACAAACTTTAATCTTGATTATGTACAACAAACTTTAAAATGGCGGCCATTTTGAATTTATGCTAATTTCCTCTCAAAATTCATCTTGGGGCCAGAAAATTTGAATTAGCATAAAATTTTCATCTAAAACGCTAACCCAACTGCTCTTACTACTTTTCAAACATGCCTTCGTCATGTTGAAGTAATGCACCTTTTTTTTAGAAATGGAACCAGTCTAATAGCATTCCAAAATTATGATGAAAATTATGATAGCTATATGTTCCCTTTGAGAATTACAAACTGTTGTATCTGATATTTTGTTCGACAACATGCTTAAAGTAAAAATTCAGCTTGGGGACCAGAAAAATTGGAATTAGCATAAAATTTTCATCTAAAACGCTAACCCATTGCTTTTACCCAAATGCCTTCGGCCAGTTGAAGGAAGCACTTTTTTAAGAAATGGAACCAGTCTAGTATAGCCTCCAAATTAATGATCAAAGGATATATGAGGCTATATGTCTTTGAGAATTACAAACTTGTACTCTGATATTTTGTTTTGACAACCTGCTTAAAATTAAAATGGCGGCCAATATGGTAGGAACGTAATGACCAATATAATATCTTTATCTGGATCTTTCATTGTCGGTAGAAACTCCTCGTAGAGGTCATCATTAACCAACCTAGAATTGTGCTTAAATGAGCACAAACTTGGATGATTCCGCCGTCCCCTTTAATTGACTTGATAAAAAGGTGTATTTTGCCAGTGAGATGTCCTACAAACCCATGTTGGATTTAAAGAACATGGTAGTCTTCTTCACACCTTTCTCCGGGGCTTCCAGGGTTTGCCATTCTAACAATTGTGTACGATACCATCTTTCTTTGTTTTAGTTATTTGTACAAAACCGAGCACTTGACGTTAACTTTTTTAGATGTTTCTTGATATGATCGTTCCATGTCATGTATTATTAAAGCAAGGCGCCAGGTATGGATTGAAGAAACACTGAAGTTGATGTCCACAGAACATATATATGTGATTTGGAGGATTTCTGGTCCCAATTGTCATAGTCACACATTTGCTCCGGATTAAGACATAATCCCAATCCTCTTAAAACCATTTTTTTCAAGCCCGCCTTCAAGGTCCTTTTTTAATGGAGGGCGAGAACAATCGAACTTGATGTTAGATTCCAAGTCGTTGTTCTAAATCAAATGCGATAGGACCCAGCACTGTTCCCTGTGGAACAAGACCAGAAAGGACTGGAGCTTGGTTTGAATTTGCCGC
>JAMKCH010022385.1:0-19590 GCA_023653785.1 Ophioderma brevispina | reverse complement strand
CCATGAGTTGACATTAAAGAAACCCTCTCAATGCTCTTGTATTGCAAGAGCATTATTTTGCCCCTGAACAATGATGAATTAGCCAGCCACAAAGTGAAGTCGGGAAGAATAATGGGCAATCCTTATTTTAGGTACCTAATTATATCGCAAGGCTCTATATTAGTCTATGCAGTACCTCTACATTTGAGGGGTTTTTATTATTTAAACATAAAGACCCTAAACCCTAACCCTAACCCTAACCCTAACCTAACCCAACCCTAAAACCCTAACCCTCACCTAACCCGAAACCCTAACCATAACCCTAAAAAAAAAAAAAAAACCCTAACCCTAAACCCTAACCCTACCATAACCCTAACCCTAACCATAACCCTAGCTATAGATTGCAGTGGAAATAAAGGCCCATACAATGTTTCAACTGGTATATTAGAATTGAATTAGACCCCTAAACGTAATAGGTTCCTATGGGAAATATGGGTTACCTCTAAAATAAGATGCCGAAATAATGACCAGCAGGAAACGCATATAAATTAAAAATTAAACATAGTCTGAGGCCTAGGCTAGAATGTAGGCCCTATACTAGAGAAGCCTACACGATTTCCGAAGAGTGAAAGTTAGGAACCGCACAGTAGACCTAATGTAACACATAAAAAGGCCTATAAAACTCTGAGGCTAAATGAATGACAATTCCGGATTCAAATCTTGAAACAAACCTCCGTAGTCCTTTCCTATGCATCGGGGAAAATCTGCAAAAAAGGACATATGGCATATGCCTAACAATGATCATGATGATTGCAGTGCGTTACTAAAATCACAAAACTTCAGAATGCTTCTATCAGCCGACAAAAAATGTCCATCTTGACTTTCATGCTGTCAGCAGCAACCATGTTTTCGGCAAGTGATGAAATAAAGCTAAAGCTTCGAATGTTATCATAAACACGTAGAGATGATTCCGCGTGCCACATTTGCATGCGTCTACACAAGAGACAGTATTATAGCGCTCTGCATGTGCGCCCACGCAGACTCGTCAATAACGCGAAACCTTTACCGTGGGCCTATACAACCGCGATGAAAAACATATTGATAGAGGAAAATATCGGTTTAAAATAGTCGCCCTTTTTAGTTTGCGACTGAAGACCCAAATTTATTATATCGACTAAAAAGTCAAATTCCTGTTTTTCCGAGATGTACAGTACCAAACTTGATTTTCCTGCAGTTCCCCGTTTTAATAAAAAACGATGCAGGGCTATATAGAACATTGCTAGCAAGTATAGTTTAAAGATTGTAATATGTACGATAAATTAGGGTTACCGTATCCTAAAAAAAATTGCGCAATTTGGGGTTAAATGCATGTTTATAGCTGAGACTATACCAATGAAAACATCCATAATGTTAAAATTTGTGGCAGCACATGTCATTTAAAAAACGAAAATGGTGGTTGGACTTGGAGAGCAATATTGGTGGTTCTGCACGCCAAAAAGTACAGTACCGAATTGGTAGTTAATAGCCGCCTCAATTTGGTAAAAATGGGTCGGCGGTTACTTGATTTCTGGGTCTATCTTAAAAAATATTGAATCTACCTTTATGAACTTTTCAGAGACATAGCTGCCAGACCTAGCTTGCTTTACAACAAAGAACAACTTGACAAGTTATGTTATATTGAAGTCTGTGTTCATCTCCCGAGTTGTTCGCTGGTGGTGTGGTGTGTTGTGAGTCCCAGCTGCCAGTCCAAAATGCTGGTTTTTTTACAGTTTTATTTTTAACAGTGAAGGGGTTTTATCGGTAGGTCGGCGTTTGCAGGTCTTGCAGCAGCTGTTTCTTGCTAAATTCTGGTGCACATTGATCACCTTCTGTTACGGCGGTCCGGTAAGTAGACCACGAAGGCCTGTTATCACTAAAACTTGACAAAAAACAATTTGGAGTAAATTGAACCAGTGTTTGAAAATTATCAAGAGACTGGAACACTCAACAGTCGAAATAGGCATGGTGCGGAAGAGCAAATGGATTCAGCCCGTAGAGATTGCGTGTTAAGCAATGTACGTACATAGAACCCAGACCCGAAGATTCTCCCGAAACGGTGTAACCAAAATCTAGGTGCCAAAAAGGTATTTTATAATGAGCATGCGCACTTCATTAACATAGTTTTGGGCACACCATATTTGGTTTATGTATGTCGTATTTGGAAAAGTCCTTATGCATATTAGAGACACGCGAGTATTTTACGTTCTTCACACTTAGTGAGTGAAAACCAACAACAACAATGATGCCACATGCGATCTCACGGACTCAAATATCCTTTTTCTAAGCAAAATTAACAGGGGTCATCGGGAGATTTTTTGTGCATTAGGAGATGCACGGAATCTTTTAGAAGCATAGTTTCTTCAATGATTGGTTTCCATTAATTATTGCAGAAAAATCGGCCGATCAGACAAATGGAACACCTGGGGGCAAATCAAACACTGGTAACATATCGCGTGACCGCAACCGATTTTTATATGCGTGTGATTGCGCCTCAACAGTGCGACACAGCGCGTGCTTACGCAGAAACACACCACGGTGCGCTGTGGGTGAGAGAAACCGGTTACGGGCTTGGGCTATCCCATATACACGCGATTCCTCTTGGGCTAAATTTCAAGCTCTATGGTGTTAAGGGGTTTTGACGTGTGAATTTGTTTAACGCGCACGCTGCTTTCACCTTCAGCATTCTGTTTGGAGCCCAGTCATGCGGACAAATGGAAAGAATTTTAGTTGGAGATGCGAAGGATCATTGAGCAGATACCGCAGGATAACTGTGCGTGTGTTTGCGTTATAAAAATCGCGCATCTCTACGCCTGCGTTCATGCTTTGAGCTGCCAATGTGGCGCGGATTCTTGCCACCAACAAGACGCCAATTTGAAAAAAGTGTCCAATTTCATGGTGTCGGCGTGTAATGGAAAAACGTAAGTCGGTGACCTTCTTTTTGATTCAAAATTTTGAGAACGACATCGGGACCTCAACATATTTAGAAAGTACAAATTGTAATCGAGAAGTTTTTATTTTGTGGGCGATCCAAAACGTCAAATTGACCTTTTCCAATAGACTTGCGTGGTTTAAAACATAAGAAGTGACAACATACCTTTTTGTTTTGGCATCGCTCAAAACAAAAGTCGGACCCCCATTTTTTATTTCAGATTCTTAATCAGCACCGTTGTAAATACCTTATATATGAATTGATGGAGAATTTTATCGAGTAATCACTAACACGTCAAACCACCTGAACTTTTTCCGGGTCTGCGAGCACCGAAGTACCCGACAAAACGTTCAATTCTCGCGAGCTTCTATAGGTTAAGACCCAGTGGTTCAGACCCAATTACGATTATACATATTCAAAATTCGGAACCTCTGATGCAAAAAACTTCCATAGAACCCGTCGTTTTCGGGGAGATATTGAGATTTAGTGTAATTGTCTCTATGACGGACTGATAACGTTAATCTCTCGTGCAGTACCAATTTAGAAAACATCTTCCGCAGTCTGTGACATAGAATACACCGTGGGAAATACTTACCGGAACGCCGCCCGTAACTTAGTATCTAAAATTACTTTTTCGATACTAGTGCGGGTTTTTCCTCGAACTCCTCCTGAGATGGGGTCACACACAGTCTTTGTGCTTCAGTTCCAACTTTCTAACTTGTTGTGGAGTCGGTAACCTTTAGGAAGTCTTATTTGCTTCATGCATTTCCTGTCTTTCAAAGTCAGGTCTCTTGTCTGAAATTGCTTTCTTGAAACTCTTCTTTAACTTTTTCTATTAGTATCTTATGTTGGACGTTATGGTGTTTATTTCAAGCTTTCGGTTTTGGCTGATGTTTGGTGCCAAACTTTTCTTTTACCAAAGTTATGAAAATGCTTCTCTCCTCTCCATCTCAACGATGGGTCTTTGTAGATGGACTGATTGCAATGCTTCTTACAGTTCATCATCAAGATCTTTCCATGTCATTTCAGTGGCGTAGCCAGGATTTTTGTTGACGAGGGGGCCCAGATTTGTGAAGTACCGACACGTGTATTGTACCGACAAAAATTTCCAGACTCGCTTCGCTCGCCAGTTGCCAATTTTTTTTTACCGCGCCTTTATAAAGCATTTATTAATACAATTTTAATGAAGCTCTGTCAGGCACAACGGGCTAAAAAAAACACAGCTTACAGTTTTTAGACAAATGTACCGGCGCGGACGTTATGTACGACAAAACACCTCGGTCGGGGGCACGTGCCCCACCCACTCTGACTACGCCACTGGATCCTTGTACCTCCAAACCTTGGGAAGGTTAGCCGTGCTTATATATAACTTCTTAAAATCTTTTCTGCTTAATGGTATTATAAAGAGAACTTTCCATTCATGGCCGTATATACGCAGTATTTATTGGGGGGGGGGGTTTGCGGGACTTCGAAATGTGGACTTTTTTCGAAGTGGCACCTTTGAAACTTATCACCAAAAAGTGGGACTTTCTTGTCAAATTTCTCGAAGCTTTGGACCTTTTTAAAAAAATTCAGCTAAAAGTGGACCCTTTGTCCCTTTTGTGGATGACACCCCGCACACCCCCCCCCATTACCGGCCTGCATCTTAATCTAACGCCGGGCAATGGACTGTTGTAACTATTTTATAGCCAAAAAAGAATTGTCTCAGCTCTTTTGGCTAAAAAGCTTATGTGCTATGCTGGGTGTTTAGAAAACGGGGATCGAAAAAAGGGGCTCCGCGTTGGAGCCCCGTTTTTTCGATCCCCGTTTTCTTCACACCTATAATATAGAGGTAGAAAAAGGGGATTAGTCATTCTCTACTTGGTGTTGAACCGGGGGTGTTGAATCCCCGGGGATTGAAAAGGGGATTGTCATATGCTATGCCTATTGTGTACTAGCAATCCCCGTTTTTCGTCCCGTTTTCTACACCACCCCCCCCCCCCCCCCCCCCCCCTAATAAAGAAGAGAAAACGGGGATTGAAAACGGGGATCAAGCTTTATGCAAGTGGATGTGATTGTGAATGTACACAAGCATTTACATACATGCAAGTGTAGCAAACGTGTATGTAACAATGTAGAAAGAGAGAGAGTGTGTGTGTATGTGTGGTGTGTTGCGCGCACGCTCGTGCATTTGTATTGTGTGCATGTGTGTGTAGTAGCACGCGTGGGAGGATGTACGGTTGGGATGCGGCGATGTAAATAACACATTGTGTGAAGTTTTTGGGATAAGCGGAGGTGTGGAGTTATGTGGAGATAGATTGGGTGCGTGTGAAGGGGGTGCGGTGGGTGTGGGGTGGTCATCGTGTCCATACTATTTAGTGATGCAATCGTTTGAGCTATGGAAAAATAACGACTGTACGCAAATAGCAGATCCCGTTTTCGATCTCCGTTTTCTACACACCTATATATAGAGTAGGAAAACCGGGGATCGAAAAACGGGGATCTGCTAATCGCGTACAGTCATAATATTCAAAGCTCAACGTGTGGACACGTGACCTACCCTACAAACACCCACCCAACCTCACACGCACCCAATCTATCTCCACACAGCTTCACACAAGTCGTTATCCCAACACCTCACACAATGTGTACTTACGTCGACGCATCACAAATTTTGTGTACCCCTCCACCTAGCTATATACTCTTGTAGTCCAATTGTTTTTTTGGTTTTTTACTTTACTTTTTTTCCCATTGTGTGGTGTGGTTTTTTTTTTTTACTTAACGTTTTCCCCAGTAGGCTTTTTCCCCAGTTAGGTCTATCGCAAAGAGAAATGATAAAAAAAATAGTGAGGGTATAGAGGGCGCCGATAATATATATACTAACCGTTGAGAATTTTCAACTTATCAATGAGGTCCATTGAGGGCGCGATAACTACTCCCCGTTAATTTTCACTTCACCCGATACGGGCGGAATACCTGAGAATTTTTTTCCGAAGGGTGGTCAATGAACTCTCGCGAACACAAACCTTAGCGGGATCATAAAAGGGAGGCATCTATTGAAATGAAGTATTCTTAAACATCTGTGAAAATGTAACAATTTCATTGGCTGATGACGGGTTTAATTCGTTAAATTGAAACACAGGTAGTAGTACGCGCTGCGTATTGAAGTTCTTTTTTTTAGGTTGAAGGCGCTCGCGTCATACCGCAGTTTTGCTACTTTCGCGTGTGCCTGCCAAAGTTGCGTATCGTTGCGTATGATCGTAGCGAAGGCGGTGTTCGATGGTTGTCACTAGGTGGTGCAGTCCTTTCTTGTTGTATTTAAGCGTAAAGCATCGCGAAATGTATTAAAGATGACTAAATTGATCTAAAGATGTTTAAGAATGAGAATAAAAGTATGATTGTGGGAACCGGTACTCTCTTTCGACGAATTAAACCCGGACGACACATTATTTTGGGTGGACGAACTCGGACCGTCCGGCCCTGTTCTTCCACTTAAAAGAATGGATCGCCTTGGGTTCAATTCGCGTAAAAGATTTGGAGCAACGGTTCTTAAAATCATACCTTTATTCCTTCTCTAAATATTTCGTAATATATAAAAAAAGCCGGTATGGGTAAAACCAGTGTGCCCTCTCTACATGAAGGTTCCTGAGCGTATTTTTGTGGTATAAGCCATTCTCATAAGGGATCTAGGCCTCCGAATTAGCTTAGTTGTACGGCGTGACTTGCGTCCACGATATTAGAAATAGAAGGAAAATGTGATAATAATGATAATATAATGTAATGATGATAATACTGGGTTAAATAAGAGTAGGACAGCACACAAAAATAAATGTAAAAAAAATGCAAAAACTCGACTATGGCATAGTCTACCTCCCACCCCATGTGCTACGTCGAAATGCACACACACGTGCACGAGCGTGCGCGCCACACCACAACCACACACACACCGTACGCGCACCACACTGGGTACACCACATTACCCACACATCAACAACACACATACACCCACACACCACACCACCATCCCACACAACAATCACACACACAACACCAACACATACAACACACACACACCAGGGCACACCACATACACCAACACCCACACACACACACTTACACACAACACACAACACACGTACACACGGGAGAGGTATACTTGTGGTCTTTTTACTGTTGTGACTTTCACAAAAAACAGTTTATGTGGCTTTTTAAGTACAAACACAATTTGTGTGGCCATTAAAACACAACTTGTGTTCATGTTTATTGTGTGTACTTTTGAAACCACTAAAAAATGCCATCTACATCTACCCCCCTCTAAAGCATATGCATGTTTAAAAAAATCTTCTGTGACTAGACACACAAGAAACAAAAAAGACACACAAGATACGTTTTGACACAAAAAAGGCACACAAGTATCACACACACACATATTGTACATCCCCACGTTTGCTATACATGCATGTATGTACAATTTACCACACCACCACACTTGCAAAAAGCTGGATCCCCGTTTTTTCAGTCCCGTTTTACCTATACACACATAGGTGTGTAGAAAAACGGGGATCGAAAAACGGGGATTTATCCAAAGCAGAGAAATGGACCAATCCCGTTTTTCAATCCCGTTTTTCCTATAGATATAGGTGTGTGTAGAAAAACGGGGATCGACAACCGGGGATCTGCTATACTGGTACACCTGGTCATGATTTTCACAGCTCAACCGATAGCATCACTATGGTATAGGGGAACATGACCTACCCTGCAAAAACAACCCCACCCTCCTTCAACGCAACCAATCTATCTCCACACAACTTACCACCTCGCTATCCCAACACCCCCACAATGTGTACTTACGTTCGCCGCACCACAAGGCATACACCCTCCTATACCCAAAGTGCTACTTCACCGTACACACAACATGCGCGAAGAGTGCCGCCAACACACACGGCAATCCGCGCGCGCGGCAAACACAACAATATACACACACATTAAACACACACGCACACACACCACACCAAATACACGGGCCTTCATAATTGCCAAAAAGCTTGATCCCCGTTTTCAAAAAAAAAAAAATCCCCGTTTCGACTTTATATATAGTGTGTACGAAAACGGGGATCAAAAACGGGATGCTGCTAGTACAAAAGAGCAGAGATATGACAGATCCGTTTTCAGTCTCCGTTTTCTACCCTCTATATATAGGTGGTAGAAAATGGGGATCGAAAAACGGGGCTCCAACGCGGAAGCCCCGTTTTTCGGTTCCCAGTTTCGATCCCCGTTTTTTCAGTCCCCTTTTCTACACACCCGTGCTATGCTTTATATAAGCTATGGCCTATATGCGTAATTGTTTGTTTGTTTTTTTTTAAATTTGCGCAGTGGTGTATTTTTAGAAAATAACCATATGCGCGATATTCGCCTATGGCAAGCGCAATGCCCTCAAACTATAGAAAAAACTAAGTTGATCAATTGATAAACTTAGTTTTTCTGAGAAAAACTGAGTTTTTCAAGTGATAACTTTGTTTTTTCTAGATAAACTAAGTTTATCAAGCTGAAAAAACTAAGTTTTTCTTGAAACTCTACTTATTAAATTGAAAAACTTAGTTTATCTGCGAAAAACAAAAGTTTATCAGGCTGATCCCAAGTACAGAGAATAAAAAAAAAAGTTAGTTATAAGCTGATTTTAAACTCTGTTTTTCTGAGATAAAATAAGTTTATCAAATATTTTTGAGCATTGCGCTTGCAAAAACTAGTTTATCAGTTGATAAACTCTGTTTTTCTGAGATAAAATAAAGGGGGGGGGGGTTTTTTTTAATTTTTTTTTTTTTTTTTTCCCCCCAAAATATATAGTGTTTCAGTGATAAAAATAGTTTTTATGTTGGAAAACTAAGTTTATCACTTGGAAAAAACTTAGGTTTACAAATACTTTAGGCATTTGCGCGTGCCAAAACACATGGTTAGCAACAGATAAACTATGTTTTTCTGAATAAATTAAGGTTGTCATATAGTGTGTGCTATCTCCGATACCGTATGGAATTATAGCTGATATTCCAAGGTTAAATTTAGCTTCTAAGGGGTCAAATTACTAAACATTTTTTAATGCTTTATTTTCAGGGGAAATGGTCGCATATTGTTTGTAATGCCCTCACAATTAAAATAAGAATAGTTTCGACATCTGCAATGTGAAAATTAACAAGTTACGCACCTCATTGGATTACCCCTAAACTTTTTCGGATATTTAGGTTTTTTTTTAGGGGTTGTTGGTGTAAATTGGTGGTAAAAACTATAAATTGTGACATGTCCATACTATACCTTATTTTACTTGTGATTACATTACAAATAATATGAGGCCATTTCCACTGGAAAAATTAAAGGTTTTTTAAATATTGACCCATGTTAGAAGCTAAATTTAACGTTTTGACCTATAATTACGGTTTTCAGCTTATAACTCATATAAGGATGAAGTCGAAATAGCTCAAACTATCATTTTTTTAACTCCTTGTGATCATACGAACAATTTGGTAGGCAATTCACAACATTGGACCACTTTCAATTTGACCCCTGTATAATCTTTTGCCGAGCCCCTAGCTGGCCTAAAGTACCCTACAGAATGGCCCATCATCATTTTTGTGTACGTCATAAGGTTAGGAACCCCTGGTACAAATGCATCTTTGCCCCCCCCCCCAGGTGATACCAATAAGGCGACTTAGATGGACTGGCTCATCCACTACAATAAGACACCACAGACTTCAAAACACAGAATCGCAGTTTTGTCGGTCCTTTTATAGCAGCGCGACGTTGCGCGGCCAGAAAGAAAATACGCTGTGTATAACCTACGCATCGCTTTTTACGCGGTACACGAAAAGCGTTCTTCAGTTTTGTTTACTGCTTCAATGCCTTGTCTGCAAATTGATCATGGTTGTTTCTTACTAATTTCTTACTGAATACTGGAAGTAGATAAAACGTGAGTATTCCTGAATATTAAATTACAATAATTACGGGCGTAGGGAGATAATGATAATTTAGCATTAGACAGTATCATATAAATGAGGATGATCACAGACAACTCATGAAGTGTCCCGTGGTCCGTGGAGGTTCAGTGCATCCATGGACCATCATGTGTGTGACCATGGGACATGGTCACATGGTGATGGTCATGATGGTGTGTTTGCCATGTTTCATGGTTTGTATGCGCAAATTCAAGAACTTCTTTCTAGGTCCTCGTCACGTTCTATAATATAAAAGTTTATAGATTTTCTGAAAACCGGTATTTAGCAATTCTCGAGTAATTTCACCAGAATAAAAAGTAAAACTGGGGCCTGCATCTGCTTGTCACACACAAAAGGTGGAACTGAGGGTCGCTAGTCTTCCAAAGGGTCAGTCACAAAAGGGTCGCCAAATCATCTGCGATTTTGGTCTTGTCGCACGAGGGAATAATTCCAACTGAGTCTGATGTCCTCTTCACGGCCCCCCCCTTTTTTTACTAAAAATATTTTTCTTTTTTTTTTTTTTTTTTTTTTTTTTAAGTGGGGGGGGGGCTCACTTTTGGTTTGGGATGTGAGGCCGGGTGTTTGAACTTGGCACGCTAGAGGCAGACACAAAACGTCGAGTTTGACAAACCGAGTCGAGTTGTTTTTTTTGCAAGCTTATGCCGGCGAGTTGAAACGCTTATGCCGGCGGAACTTTGCAACGCTATGCCGGTGAGTTTGCCAAGTTTGCAACGCTTATGCCGGCGAGTTGCAAGTTCGCAACGCGATGACCGGTGAGATTTGCAAAAAAAAAAAGTTTGCAACGCTATGCGGCGAGTTTGAAGTTTGCCAAACTCGACGTTTTATGTCCGCTTTAGCGGGCCCCGGTCGAAAAATAAAGAGGATTTGCAAACCCGCTTTGGTGGAGGTTTGGGGCGAAGCCCCATAAGCTGAGAGAAAAAAACTAACTTTTAAAAATGTAGGCCTATTTGAGCCATCTGGCTCAGCATTTGTTTTTTCACATTTGTGGTTTGTAAGCATACCTGGGACCACTGTTATACTGCAACAGAATTGCAAGCCTTTCTCATGCCAATTTTCCAAGAAAAAGGGACCGGTTCATTATACCAAAGGATGAAAATGAAACCCTTCTCGGCCGTACCCCCTTTTCCAAGACCCCCCTCTCACCACTCTCACGACTTACTTATTCTATAGCCATTTCTCTAACCCCGTGCAGTGATGTTCACAGCCTTTACGGCACGCGTCAAGATCTGCCGTCTTTGTGCGCGCGGTACAAACGCCTTCGTTTTAAGCCAGCGCGCGTGGTTTACTGCTGCGACTATCAAATCTCGCGTCTGACGTCACGCACGGGAGGAAGGCAAATGGGAGTAGATGACTTTGTCTTGTCTGCAGTATGAAGGACGACGCGCGGCGTATAACTCAGTGCCACTTTCAGTTGCCAGTTGCGCTTGTGCTTTGCTTTACGCGCGCCGCTGAAGTCGGCAACAAGTATACGCCCGCGTCGCTCTTCATACTTTCGAGCTGACTAAGAGCGGACAGAGTATAAAAAGGTTCGTTCATGCGTCACAAATTGCCCACTGTGCGTGTCGTTGTCGATATCGATCATTCAATCGCAGCTCGAGTTTCTGTTCAGAATTCCGAAGGTTCGTTATCCGATGGTTCGTTAATCCGAACAGCGAGATTTTAATTATACGTAGGCGTTATTCCGAAGGTTAGTTAATCCGAACATTTGTTTCTTTTATTCCGAAGGACTGTTATTCCAAATGTTAGTGTATCTAACTAAGGTGTGTTTTCTGACTTTTTTTAAGAAATACTCTGCAAACGCTTCCGTTTTGAAGCAAAAAGCAGATTCGTTTATCAGAAGAGGTTCGTTGATCCCGAAAAGGTCGTGATCCGAAAGTTGTATAAGCGTTCGATTCTCTGAAATGGATACGCTAAACGAATCTTTTTTTCAATTTTCGGATAAACAAATCCATATTTCTTTTAGATTAGGAACCTTCGGATTAACGCACCGTCGGATTAATAAACCTTCGGAAAAAAAAATGAACCTTCGGATAAATGAACCTTCGGAATGACGAATTTTCGGAATAAATAAACGAACCTTCGAATTAGTGATCCTTCGGATAAACTATAACTTTCTGATAAATGCCGTTAGACCCCCGCAGCTGGGGGGTCATCTGTCCGTTGACAATGGGATATCTGCGCGACCAAAGAAACACGTAGAAAAAGCATATTCAGTACAGCCTACGCAGAAAACACATTTCAAAGCATGTATAACCAACCATAAAGTGGTCAATATTGCCAATACTTGTTTTATGTGATATGAATTTTCATTTGCCATACTATATGGGGTTTTTAGACTGATGAAATTGCTTGTTTTTAGGTACATGTTTGAAACCCCATTCAAGGTTCTGCATGGGTATCCCCTGTCATGACCAGTGACCCCGGGAGCTCACACACTTGCTGGAACTCCAGGTAAAATCATTTTAATGGTACCGCTATTTGGGAAGAGACTGCGGCGTTTTGGCACTCAACGCAACACAGATGCGGGAGGGGGGGTGAACTATGGTCGGACAACACAAACAATTACACGAAAAAATGACCTACAATTGGTTGTCAATTTGGGTCTTCAATGAGCATGGTAAAGGTGTCATTTGACACGTGGGGGTCAGAGTGGCACCTGGCACGTATGATTCAGATGACTCCATTTAGGTGTTTCAGGTGACCACATTTAGGGTGTCAAATAAACTTAAGGTTTTTTCACTCTGGCTTGACACCCTAAAAGTGTCATTCTGAATACCCTAAGGTGTCCTCGAGTGTCATCTGACATCCTAAAGGTGTCATCCTGAAGGTGTCTTAAGGTGTCATTCTGACACCTCAGAATTGACAGAGTTAGCAGATGTGGCAACAATTTGTGCATTTTTGTTATAAAAGCACCAAATTGGTCAGAAGAGGTTAGGTCATTTCATTCTGAAAAAATAGATATGGAACCACTCCAGGCTCAAGTTTTCAGGGTCACCTAGAGGTCACAAAAGTCAAATGAGGTCAAACCTTAAATATTAAAAAAATAAGTCCTTGATTGATCGAATATTAACAATTGTTGCCAAAACCATTTGTAAATATACATATTTAACTGGAAGTATTTCTTTAAAGAATAAAAGTGTGTTTTAAGTGAAGACCAAATCATGTCTTTAAGATGCTACAATGTACATTTAACTTGGTACATAAGTGATATATTTCCTAAATTTAACCAGATATGCTTTATCATAAAAAACATCACGTCCTCGGACCGCTTGTGTCAACCTGCTGTCATGTTTGGTGAATGATAGGCATCATATGACTTTGACCTTGATATGTGACCTTTGCAAAGAAAAAAAAAACAAATGAGTGTTTGCATGTAATCCTCCGTCAACCAAGTTTTTGTTCCAGTGAATTCAACTTTTCAATTGAGGTTAATTTACACTTCAGCAAACCGTTGACATCGCCATGTGGCACCTAGGACTGCATTTGGGTTTAAATCTATAAGTATGCAGATATTACATGCAAATTTTAACCTTTTCCCAACAGACATCAACAAAACAGACATCATCAAGTGACCCTCTATATGCCTTCCCGCCTAAAGGCAGCGACACAAAAATGGATCTTGGTACATACGCAAATCACCTGATTCACCTCTATCCTCGGTGCTATGCCATTTCTTATAGGTACTTCATATCACTATAAATCCCTAAAAGAGCACCCTTACATCCTCAATTTTCAAGCTTTCAACAAGTCGACATCCGTCACTCTTATTGTCTCCTTGTAATTCCTACCACAAAGGCATAAAGCTGTGCACTTCAGGGGTGCCAGTACACATTTACATGGGTGGTACTCCATTTTTGCACTGACATCCCATAGCAGCTGGTTCGCATGCTTATAACTTCTGGAGTGTGTCCAGAATTGCTCCGCAACCATGCTCTCCTTGAAGCCAACCCATTACTTTTGTGAAGGCCAACTCAGTAATGGGATCAATGCTTGACGTCAGACATACCCCTGCTTGGTAGGGCTTGTTTAATGTGTTGAATGAGAGCTGCCTGTGTGGGTGGTATTCCTTCCAGCGCTCGGTATTTTTGATTGGAACAGGTATTTGCGAGCATTGTTGACCAACTCAGTGTACTGTTTCTTGTCATAAAGAGAATGACAAATCGCTCAAGAAAGCAAGTATGATGAAGGGGATTGGGAAAGAGATGTCAAAGGCAGCGGTGGCTTCATCATGAGGTTTCCATATGTTCCATGCTGTTTTCCTATTCCCTTCCGCAAAAATGAAACGTTTTTGTCACATCCTGTAAAACAAAAGAAATGTCAAGCTGCATGCTTTTTTTCTGGACCCAAAGAGTGCATTTGTGTGCTGTAATGTAATCGCATATTTCGACCAGTCCAATATGTGGTGTGGCTTTCCCTCTCCCCACTGAAGCCACCGTCCAGCTTAAAGTTACCTGGTCTGAACCCCTGGAGCACTGTGATAACCCTGTCCACCTAGGTTACCTTGGGACCGCACGCCTCTCTTATAAGACCCACATCCGAGAAGACCAAAGTAAAAGTATTCACGCAATAACATCTTGAACAAACTCACTGGCACAAGATGGGTGCTCGCCCACATCCCTAAGATCGAAGGCACTGCCCTGGCTACTCATGTGCAGAGTAGCCTGCCCTGTATGGGAAAGATCAACCCATGCCAAGATCCTGTGATTCAGCATTACTTGCCTCCTGACGTCTTATACAGATGCCCTCCGTCCATCACCAACGGAGAACTTATATACATCCTAGGCAGGAATTGCTGCACCAGACATCCGTCGTAGCGTAGCGAGCATGAAGAACGTACTGCCAAGTATCTAACGTGAAGCACCCTATGTCTGGACAGATCCTGCTGCCAACCGCCTTAAATCCAGAAGATTTTCTTAATCAAGTCCACCTCTTGAATGTCTCTAAGGATGTCAGAGAGTCGCCTTGGATGGAAAGAAGACTTGCATCACCAGTAACATCTGTTGGTATTGACCGGGTGAAGCATCTCCCCCGGCGCTGACTCCTCATTGCTGAATGCGGCCTCAAGATTGAGAACCAGAATTTGCCGATCTAAGGTTTCCTTGCAGAATTGGGGCCTATCTGGAAGCAGATCAGGATACACCTGTGGTTTGTGTAACATCACAACAGACACTTGGAACATCTCTTGGTCTGCCCACTGCTGGAGCACCAATGCACAAACCAGGACCTTGCGGCTTCATGAAGCAGCCAGACGTACGTTGTACCCATCGATGACTTGACGTATGGCTCAAATACATCAGTTGCATCACTTGGCCTGGGTTGAGCATTTTTTAACAAAGCTGCGCCATCTAAGATAACAACAATCTACATGTGTGTGTCCGTTGCTGGGCACTTGACTTCGACTTTAAGCACTTTGTTAATCTGTTTGGATCCACTTTCGGAGACTCCATTCAATGAAGATATGGAAGCCAGCCTGTTCTCATGTTTGAAGAACTTGTCTAAGTTACCATCTCGAACTTGACACGATATATATAAGCCAGAAAGGAGTGCACAGTCACTCCTTTGGGGAGGAGATCTGGCTTTTGTATTCATTTTGGTTCCATTTTTCGAAGTTCGAAACAAGCATTTGTTTTTTTCCGAATTCCTGATGACATCACTTACGGTGTACTTTCTTACCCAACCGAATCTCTTCAAATTCATCATATTGCTAGTGGCAATGCTCTCAGGTTCTCTAACAGTCCTGATCACTGCGCTGCTACATTTATTTTTGTGTCAAGCACAAACATATCATTGCTGTCTCTAAAAACGGAGTGCCCATTTCCTTAATTGTTGGTGTAGTGACTACTATACATTGTCAATTTAATAAAATGTTCAACTTCTACAGATGTATAGTTAATCTCATCATATGATTGGTGTAGATAGTGTATAGTCCAGGACTGGACCCTGATTTTGGGGTCTAGCTGCACTCACCTACTAGAAAGTTAAGTAATTTTTTAGATAGAAACCTGTCCCTAAATACATTGGGTTTGGATAATAAAAACTTAGGGATAGGGGTAACACTTTCGAGCACACGTTCAAAATCTGAACACAAATGATCTTAAAAATAGGTTATCCTAGTAAATTAAAAAAAAACAGTTTTATAAGTGGTGTATTTTTTACAAAAACTCTAGAGTTGGTAGAATTTGGTTAGTTATATGCCATTTTAATGTAATAAGTTGGCAATTTGGGGCAAATGTAGCCCAATTTTGGTATGTTTTTTTTAAAAATAGGTTATCCACAACATTACAGGTGCAGTGTGCCAATTCATTTGTTGCTTGTAGAAGATAACAATTCTGGTCAGATTTTCGGGAAAGTTTGCAACCACCAATTATTGTTTACTTTTTTTAGTTAAATCTGGAAATATTAAAATTTAAAAAATTGGCCCCAAAATCGCCAAATTGGAGCATACAGTAAATGATAAATTTGACTGTAGCAAAACGTCTGCCTTCATTGCAGAATTTATTTATTGACAACTAATGTATCTTGACAGACTCTAATTAAAAAAACATTGCTTCATTTTCTATTAGTGAGGGTCAGGTAACCAAAAACCAGAGCACTTACAGAGATTTAGTCCCGACTAATAATAATTAATTTAAAAACCACTAGTTTCCATTTAAACGGATAAATTACGGCAATACGACCATAAATATTATTAAAAACTATAAACAGGAATGCATGATCTAAACTTTTTAAATGTTAACTAACTTAATGGGTGGTCAGGATAGCAAAATGAACCTTGGTCATGAACTTGGTACCCTCGTCCGAACCAAATGTTAAAATTGCTACTACATTCCTGGTGGGGTGGCGGGGGGTGGGGGTAAGCCCAACCAATTTTTTCGTAATTAAGGGGCACACATCTTGTTTGATAGCAGTGTGTATCTACATATGTCCTTTCTCAAATGAAGTACAAACTATCAAGTTTTAACAATATACGTCACTAACTGAGAGTTTAGATAATAGATGTCGTATCTGAAAATCTCCAAAATCAAGGGTTTTCAACCGTTTTCGTAATTCATGCAAGCAAAATTGGTATTTTATTTGGCAATGATGGGTGACAAAGTAAGGTCATATATTGTTTTACTCTAAACAATAAGAAAATAATACAAATATGGCAGTATTTGCTTGCAAGTAGCATCGCAGTACCATTTTTTGACATTTTACACAGCAAAGTATAAGGCAAGTGGGACCCCCGCCCCCCACCCCTCCAACATTGACAGGACACCCTGACCACCCCAGGTAGTACCTCAATTTCTTTCACTCAAATGACCACAAAGTATAACTTACAATACATAAAAACTTAAGACCATATTCGTTTGCGTTTTTTGTTCGACAGGGAATCATTCGTTTGGGGTGGTGTAACCCCTCCCCTGGTGGGACGATGATTAATTTAGTACTTAATTTTTCGATTTTCATACCAGTATTAAATAATACTACAGAGCTACATTAACAACCCTATAATTTTAGCTTAATTCAACGCATGGACAATGCTGCATTTACCACGGGAAAGATTAAATGACCTCAGATGACCCCCAATACCTCAGTTTGACCTTGAAGATAATTGACGTTGAGGTGGTTTCCATATCTTTAAAAGGATCAGTAGCTTGATTGAATCATTGTTCCAAGTTTTCATACTTTTATAAAGAAATGCACAATTCTCACAATATATGTCGCTATCTCTTACTACACCTTTCCTTCTCATCTGAAAACCCAAAATTTGACACCTTTTCCTGTTCAGTGTATACTGAAATTGGCTAATTTGTGTCTCGTCTGTTTGCATAGGCCATATCGTCAAATGGCAGCTATATGGATAATCCCAATTTGGGCTCTCTCTCTCTCTCTCTCTTATGGCGACACCAGAACTTTCTTTTTCGGGGGGGCGTGATTTCTTTTGGGAAAAAGTGATTTTTTGGGGAAATTTTTAATTTTCAAAATTTGCCAGATTTTGGACCACTTACCCAATCGCTGATTGTGCCATATTGGGTGGTTGTGGCCTCAAATCGTGATTTTTGCACTCAAATCGCTATGTTGCCAATAAACCGTACTATTTTTCTTCTGGCCGGGTAGAAGGGGGAATCAGAGGACAAAAAAAAATGGAGGCAACCCCCCCCCCCTCCTCACCGTGCCCCGCCACACACTCACGTTCTCTCCCTCTCGCGCTCTTCTCTCTCACCTCTCGTAAAAGCGTAAAAACCTTGAACTTTTGGACTCGCTAATACTATTGTTTAAATAAACGCAATTCGCATCCGACCAAAATCCACCGAAGTAAAGGCCTAATTAATTTTCAGAAATATTTCACGCATCTCCACATTTTTCCATTTTGGTCTACTTGCAGTTTGAATAGAGCAGGAGCAGAAGACAGTTTCTACACGGTTCATTCCTGCTGACAACGCTGTTCCTGCTCATGCATTGGGTGTGTGTAGTTTACTAGGCACGAAATGAATGCGATGTTCGTCAACGGAATCGACCCTCTGCCGTCCGACATGAACATGCTGTGAGTAAAGAACGGCCTGCCTGGGAAAATTAAATAATGATTGAATTGTATACACCGACATGGGTTAACTGTGTTCCTTTGACCAAAAATTACACACCTCTACTCATTTACTTTAGCTCCTTTCACGTACGTTTCACATCGTCCGTACCTGGAGAGGAGCGAGATAGTAGGGGCTATCGTACGTTGGAAAGGCCAGAGCCAACCTCGGGCTACCCATTTTACTCCAAATGAGGCACCGCGTTTTCGTTCTCAAATCGTCACTTTTCCAGGTCACCGCTAAAGTAACCTATAGTTTTTCTTCATGACCCTTTCTTCCAATTGTCATGAACTTTCCCGGAGTCATTGAGGCCGCAGTACACGCAAAGATCGACGCGCGCGTTTGTTTTATGTCCAAGAAATATGGCCCAGAGTAGGCCCGTTATCATACCATCATGTAGCGCCTCTATTTTATTGGATAATCGCCTCATTTACTGATATATATCCCGTAGCACCCCCGCGGAGCGCGTCTCAACGTCCGTATCATGTCATTTAGGAACTGCGCATGCGTGACCACATCATGACAACAAAATCAAACTCCGAAAAATTTCGGCGTTCATTTTTGACGTAATTCATGGCTCTATTTGGCGATTTTTAGCAATGTTTAACCGAGTTGGAACAAGATTTCATCATAATCGCTTCTCACAATGCTTACTAAAAGACTTTAAAATAGATCAATAATTTTGTTTGTGAATCGAACAAAGATGATTTTTTAGGGGCTGTTTATTTTCAAAGATTCTTGTCTCCTGAAAAGTTCGTCACCCTTGCACTCATTTAAAACTGTTATGCCTACAGTCAATTTACCGTAAAGTATTGGTTGTTTGTAAATCACCCTTAACGTTTCTTTAGCCCATATGTTTGTGCTTAGTTTGGTCTGCTTGGGTATGATAAAATCGTTATTAGTGAGTTTTTGAGGTGAACTGAATTATATCAGTCTCGATTCTGTATCTGGGCTCGGGCTGCGCCCTCGCCCGAACAGACTCCTCATACTCCGTATCATCTCAAAACTCACCTAATAACTAATAATATCATTCGTTTTCATACTTCGTACATAGGCCAGTTTTTTTTTTAAATCGGCATGCAGACGTCGGCAGACG
>JAMKCH010022384.1:0-41968 GCA_023653785.1 Ophioderma brevispina | reverse complement strand
GCAGGTGCGCTATTGAATTTTGAATATGGTAAACAATAGTTGGCGCAGTCCACACAGGGATATGGGGCCTCTCATTATTTTATACGTTACTTAAACTAAAACGACTAATACCCAGCGGGTTTAGCTGGGACAAAAACCGGATTTAAAATTTTGGATTTACTAATAAAAACACACTAATAGATGGTTCAACGTAGTTCTTAATAGTTAAAGCCAGTTGGATAAACTAATAGGAAATGAAACCTTGGCCTAACAACATAAAAACACAAACCCAACTTCTGTAATTAACGTCGCCGCCTAGGTTAAATTTCTTTAGTCTAAAGAATTCGGGGAATTACTATGTCAGTGTAACATTTAGGAATAATGTGAAGGACCATACAGTTATAAAATGTGCGGCCGTGCATTGCTCAGTAGGCCTACAAATTCTTTTAATATGGCTGTACGAGGATCCAATGAAGATGCGAAGATATTATAATTCCTAAACACCGCTTTTACAGTGAAGTGAGAGTGATTTATTTATAAATCGGTGTATTATTGTACAAGTGCAATTCAGAAAAGTCAGTAACAAAAATTAAGTTTTGTACTGGCCATTTTCCTTCCAAGTCACTTTCTATTGTTAGGCAGAGAAGAGACTTCTGGAGATTAAAATGCTCTTCCCTATTCACCTAATGGATATTACCCAAAAAACTTCTTACCCAGCTCCTATATCATGCGCGAATCGAGTATAACCCTAAATTCACAAACCTTGACGGCAGATGAAACCGGTTCAGGGAAGGATCAGGCGGGTTGTTTGAATCAATCCCAGACTACATTGCAACGTGCCTAACTGTACGTGCTAAAACAATCATGTCCAGTATATTAGGGATAAAGTGCTCAAGAAGCGTTAAGAACCCACAAGCAAGTTTCATGATAATGCTAAAAAAATAGCACCTTGTAGGCTAACATGAGTGTAAAAGTCAGGGTTTTTATGTGTTAAGATAGGATTTTTATGGGATTCCGGACCTTATTGAAGTGAAATTTGCCAAAACGGGTGCATTGGGGATGGACTTAATACATCCCTCTGGGGAAGGATGTGCCCATAAGGTAATTATGTCAATCAGTGTTGCTGGTATAACCCATCAACACAGAAGAAAGGTAATTGGATAGTGTTTCAGCATTCAATGCATAAAATTATATACCTGATTTTGCAAGCTCATTTGAAGCATTTCCATTTACCAGAATGTTCCCAGCATTGAATATTTAGGTAAGCATAGTGGTTAATATCCAAAAGGAACCATTTAAAATAAGTTTGTTGAAAGAAATCATAATCCAAAACTGCTTCGTTTCACTGAACTCGAAGTTTATTTACATACTTTAGATATAAATTACCTCTTTTTGTTGACAAAGGTTGCGTATCATTTCAGGCATAAATTATTATTCACATAAAAAGGTTTCAAATATATGCAAAGTCAAAGTCTGAAAATCAGTCAAAACAAAATGCAGTTTTCAAATGGTTAATGCACCCTTCATTTACTGTTAATTTTTTTTATTGATACCAATAACAGATAAGGTTGAATTATTTTCTATTACAGGTAGACTTTTGTTAGGCGAACGATCAATATATTTTCTAAAATAAAAAATTGTTCATTGTTCAAATAAAATACAGTAGTTCAAACCAATAGACAATTTCAAATGAACATTGGAAACATTTGTAGAAGAGTAATTATACATTCACAAGTGTTTGCCAGTGACGTGATTTATCACAGAGCTAAAATATAAGAGGGCAAACGCTCGTGTTATTGAATAGGCCAGCAACGTAACTGATTTCTCTCACACCTCGTGCGCCATATCCTTCTTGTTGCGCAACCAACGGCGAGGTGGCCGAGCGGTCTAAGGCGCTGAACCGTCGGCAGGGTATAAAATCGACCGAGCGACCCTGGTTTGAGCCCCGCGAGAGTCGGGTTTCTTGGTCATACTCAAATAGTTCCTATAAGGTCGGAAATTGCATAATCACGCAGCACTAATGTAGTGTGAATATGGAATTTCTCCTCGCTCCCACCCATTGCGTAGAATGTGCAGGTATATGCAGTGGGTGCCCGGTGCCTCATGGTTCGGAGAGTCATGTAAAGCTGTTGGTCCCGTGTGTCAGTGGAGTCAATCCGGAGCACGTAAAAAGTTGCAGACCTTATCGAAAAGAGTAGGGGATCATCCTGGGTCTGTTACCTGCACTCATCGCTCTATAGGTACCAGAGTCCTCTAGTGTGATGCGGGAATCCGCTTTACTGGAGGTTAAATTGATCCAGATCCAGAAACCAGCCGCGCGTCGTCGCTGTTACTGCACTGGCACACGCACCTACAAATCTGTGCGTCACACGTTATGTTATCAATGATGCATTTCCCCGGTGTCCCATTGTCTGATCGGACGATTTTTCTGCATAGTTTATGCGAAAACCAATTGATGGAAGAAACCATGCCTCTAAAAAGATTCCTGCATTCCTAATGCAAAAAAGTCTCCCGATGACCCCTGTTAATTTTGCTTAGGAAAAGAGATATTTGAGTCCGGGTGATGGCATGTGGCATCAGTTGTTATTGTTGTTTTCACTTGCTAAGCGTGACGAACGTAAAATAGGTCATGAGGCCAAAGCGAAAAAGACGCTCGGATAAGGACCAAGGTGGCGCACCCCTGACAAGTACATAATTCTTCCGAAATAATTTTCCTAAAATTATAGAAAGCAGTTCTACGTGTGTTCTCACTTCTAGTATGTGCACATTCTCGAGAAAATGAATTAAATGTCATCTCAATTTATGCCCTGAATATCAGTGACTACGGGATGTACACCATGATTCATTGACTCCAGCAAATAATGGGGTCTATTGATAAATAAATTCGCTCGGTATGTAGAAGACCAAACACTTCACAGATTCCTTTTCATCTGGAACTGCAAAGCCATTCTTATTATCCATGCAACTTAAAAGATTGCAGGTGTTATACCATCACCCCGATTTAGATTAAGCTACTTTTCATGAAGTGGAACACAAATTACCTGTCCTCTTTCACGAATAAATAAAGTTAGAGGTTCTACTGTGTGTTCAATTTTCTTTGACCCTATATTTCACCCTTTATTCAAAAGGGAAACGAAGGTGAACAAAGCTCTTGAGAAAAAAATTGTTTGGCAAACTGTGACCTAACATCTTTCTGCAGAACCAAACCCGTAACTTGCCGCGTAACCCCATTTCTATGCAATTTATTGCTTTCATAGCAGAAATCGAAAATCATTCACCTACATGAAATGCAGGTGGACCGGTGCCGAACAAACTTTTAATTGAATAAAAAAGTTGTCCAATATTAATATGATTAAGTTATGGGTGTTGGTTCTGCACCAAGATGTTAGGTCATAGCTTGCTAATCAAACTTCTTTCATGATTTTTACTCATCTTCGTTTCCTTTTTGAATAAATGATGAAATATACGATCAAAGTTATTAAACTCCCAGCAGAAGTTTGAGTTTTGTTTTCTTCGTGAATGAGGCTGTAGCTCAATCTAAACCGGGCGGTGAAAACAATTCAAAAGCTTTTAACGTCATGGACAATATCAGTGGTTTTGCAGTCCCAGAGAATCTGAAATCCGTTGTCCTATATTCATCCTATTCACAACGGGTGGATTTACTTATCAATAGCACCATTATTTGCTGGAGTCATGGAACGTGGTATACATCTCTTGGTCACTGATATTCAGGGGAAAAAAGGAAATGCCATTTAATTCATTTTCATGAAAACGTGCACATACTAGAAGTGAGAACACGCGTAGAACTGATTTTGATAATTTTAGACAATTTATTTTAGCAAAATTATGTACTTGTTAGTGGTGCGTCACCTTTGTAAACGCTATGAGATCTTGCCCGCTAGCCTAAAATACTTGTGTGTCTCATAAATATGCATAAGGACTTTCCAAATACGACGACACATAAACCAAATACGGTGGTGCCCAAAACTATGATAATGAAGTGCGTATGCTCATTATAATACTTTTGGGCACCTCGATTTTGGTTACGCCGTTTGTGGAGAATCCGCTTGTCAATCTTAAATAAGTCGTCGTGATTTATGAAAAATGTGAAAATTCGCTTAAACGTGGCAGTCAACAGCTGCATGTGATGACCCGTTGTTCTAAACTGGATGCTTATCGGGTTATCACGTTCAGAAAAATTAGATTCAAAAAGGTCTTTTGTGTTTAAGATGTATTTATTATTATAAAACAGATTGATGACTAATCCATTAAAATGTTAAATTTACCTGATTACTAATTGAATAATTTTGATATCTGGAATTGTTGTCTAGAACTTAATTTATCAAGCAATTTGATGTAACTCATTGATGTTGTGGTAATATTTTTTGCGTATATACTCCTTTATGCCGGAAGTTCAAAACATGAAGCTGTAGACAAGAGGCCTAGAGGCAATGTACACACACACAGATCATGCACGTATAGCCTAATTACTATTTTTCAAATATATGTGCATATAGGCCAAAAGTGTTATTTTTTTATGTATACAAGCATATACCCTCAACTACATACTGGTATAACACCGAAAAAAAGTGTTCTTTTAATTTAATACATATCATATAATAATGTATTCTTAGTGCCTACATGAACATGTATACCCTACTTCAGATTGTAATGGATCAACACAATTCTTTAAAAAATGGAAACAAAAAGAGTGTAAACATAGTTTATCATTAGGCCCATAATTTTCACTATTTTAAAAACAGAAATAAAAGGCTGATATGAAAGGCTAAATTACTTGCATCACTTTTAGTCTGTTCTATATAATTTATACATGCTGATTATTGACATCAAACACAAACTACTTGTAATGCATTCTTAAATTCCTTTCAAATTTGTATTTTGTGGTGATGTCATATGGTATGTACACAATCAGAAACATGTTGCAAATGCAAATGAGGTTTAAGTTCAAATGAATAACTGATTGTGAATGGGTTTTTGGAAACAAAAAAACAGTGGTGCCAGAATGATTGTTAAATTCTCATAATTCGCATTACGATGTGCTACCAGTGATTACCCTTGCCAATCCATTGGATTAACAAGTAGTTTGATTATTATGTTAAAGGGGGATGGCCCGATTTAAGGATATGAAGTTTTCTTCTTATTCGATTGACCTTCACTCCAAAACCCCATCTGTAAAGTTTCGCGCCGATATTTCAATCCGTTTTGACGTGGGAGCTAAAAACATGATTTTGTAAGCCCCATAGAGTACTCTGTAAAATTAATATTGGTCGACCAAAAATGGGGCATGTTTTTGCTCATAACTTCCAAACCAAACATCCTTCTGCTCTAAGATTTCACAGGGTAAATGAGAAAAATAGTAGCTTTCTTCTGATACCAAAATGTTGGCCACTTCCGGTAAAATCTGGGGCTTCTGGGGACGAGGCTATTAGCGATCGGGCCATGGACCTTTTAAAACAGCTAAACGAAAGAGTTTGTGTGATCAAAAGAAAGCAAAGGGTTTACTTATTGTGAATAGTCATTTTAGAGTGTGTTCACATGCAACCGGCGATTATATTGACAAACTAAAGATCAGTGACATGTTCCTGTGTAATATTTGTATTACTATCCAATTGACTATCCAATTGCCCTTATTGGATAGGCTTTGGTATCATCTTCTCTAGACTGCTCCATAGTTTAAAGCTGTTCAATATTTTTTTGTATCTATTTCTGATATATTATCCAATATTTGACCAAGATTAGAGGCTTGTACCAATACCATTCTGACCTAGTTGTGTTTTCTATTAAAGGTGCAACGAGAGATTCAAAAAGTACTGATTTTTGCCCTGATGTAAAGCTTTCCATCAAAAATATCCCCATCTGAAAGGATTAAGCTGAGAAATGTTTCTTTGGTACAAAAATTGTGAAATTTCTAATTTCGTATAGGAGCAAATACAAAATTCAGCCTATTTTTTATATTGAAATATAAGAAAATCAGAATCACCTTTTTTCTCTTTTTAAGACATTTCTGTAACCAAATACAAGGTAAGAAATTCATTTGAGTGTCTAATCTATATGACACAATATTTGGATGCCTCAAAATCTCTTGTTGCACCTTTAATAGCTCCACAGTTAACCACACAGACACACTTTTTTCAGAGTCTCTTATTCAACTTAGTAACCATCTTCAAATATAATCTTTGCACTCTATATCAGCATGGTATATTTGAGATTTTCATCCATAACTATCCCTACTACATGACACTAAATGTACTTGAATAAAACAATTTTCAGCACAGTAACCATTTTTCGATGTATCTTGCACTCTATATCATGTATTTGAAATTTTTTCATCCATATACTATCTCAGGCCCGTCCCCAAGGGGGGGGGGGGGGAATCCCCAAAGGGCCAAAGTTCACTTTTACTTTTGCTTATTTTTTATAAAAAAGTCAAATTGTATAAATTTGACAAAAAAGAGTCAATTTTTGGTGATAAATGTTCACAAAAGTTAAAAAAAAAAAAAAAGGAACATTTAATAATTGTTAGGGGTCCACTTTTAAATAAAACGCAAAAAGTCCTCACTTTTTCTTTTTTCGAATCCCACACCCCCAAAATAAATCCTGCGTACAGCCCGGACTATTCCGACTAAATTAGACTAATGTACTTCATGAAACGATAACATAAGGACTAGAATAAGTCCATCCATATCTTCTCATCCAATACAGGGGCCACCTTATCTACAAAGGCAGAGTTCAATTTCGGTATTACGATACCCATCTTACACAGTCTAGGAACTCGACTGTGTTTTTCTTCTGTATGGTTTCTTTCTTCTTTCTGTCAAATGCTAGTATCTCAGACATGCAACATTCCATATTACCAAAATTGGTGACAAGTCCAATACATTTATTAACGGCAAAGTTTGACATGACCAGATTGGTGTCCAAGTTCACGATAGGGTCAGGGATCAACAACATTAACCATGGCAAAAAATCTAGAATTATAGCTCAAATCTCAAAACAAACTGTCATCTTGTAGGACTTGATCAACCATACAAAAAGTCAATTATGACTTTGTCATATTACGCATGATTTAGGGGTCATAGGTCAAAATACATCAAATGACGTTACACTTCAAATCACTACTCCTCCTAACAGATTACATATATAATCACGTGTACTCATTATATTTGGTGTAGTTTGACATCCCCTACAAAAGGTTACTTAATGAAATTTTGATCAAAGGTCATCTGGGGGGGTCACTAAGGTCAACTGTTTCAAAAATGCTCCGATTGAGCTGAAATTTTACTGAACTGATCCTTATACATTCTAAGCATGCTGAAAATATTTTTTGGGTCAAGGTCATTAAGAGGTCCAAGGTCAAAATTTCATAATGCTCCATTGAGCTGAAATTTCACTGAAAGGATCCTTATGACATTCTAAGGCATGTTTAAAATATTTCGGAGATCAAAGGTCATTAAGAGGTCAAAAAGGTTAATTTTTTTTAAATGCTCCATTGGAAGCAACATTTGACTGAAATGATCCTTATGACATTCTAAACATGGTTAAAGATTTTTGTACAAGTTCTTTAGGGGGTCAAAGGTCACTACCTCGACTTTGTTCAGATCTGTTTTTCCAGATCTAGTGTTGGATTTCATCTGTGCTGATTTACTATTTACCCTATGAGCTAGTAACTCCCTCAATTCCTGGGCACAGTTCAGACCCTCCATTCACCGAGTGTATTTAAAAATAACCACCTGGTTTTTGGGTAGATATATGATACCCACCCAGATCACACAAGATTAGTTCATTCCCTGTATTGTACAAGTACCAACCCACTGAACTGTGTCCTTGGTAAATGAGCATTTGTAACTCATAGTGACTACTGGTTTGATCTCATAGTGTCAGAAGAGCGAGGACCAATGGTTGGTTATATTCACAGGAAGTTACTGCCTTTGAGAGCAATGCAAGATTCCTTCGCACTGCATTAATGGTCAGTTCCTTAAATATGTAATTGTAAGGAAAAATGGATGCCTGTGATTGGAGTAGGGAGGCCGTATGGTATTTTTTGTATACTTAAGGGGGAGTTAATACCAATAGAGAGGTGCGCCATGGTTCGGAGGGTAAGTCGCCTTTGGTGCAGAAGTTCCCCGGTTCAATCCGCGGCGGGGTCACTTCTTGGAATTTAAATTGGGTACCAAATTGTGGATGGATTGTAAGAACTAATTGATTAAAACTGGAATTCCGCTCTCCCCGTGGTTTGTTTGGACTTGGGCAACTGAACCATGAGAATAACCCCGTCCTTCGTAGGGACGTTAAGCGTTCGTTCCCCAATATACATGGAGAATCACACCCTGTTATATGTAATCGCCGCCGTGGTCGATAATAGAGGGTGAAACCCCTGGCTGTCCCCATATCTTCCTGGATCCCTGGGCATCATTGGACAGCAGTGTCTGAACACTGAATGATCTATCCCTGCTAAATAAGACAAAAATAAATTTAAAAAAAAAATAACTATAACGAAGTATACATTTAGTATCTTAAAGAATGCATTGGTGATCCTAACTCCTCTTTTTTAGTTTAATGGTTCACTAAATATTAAGAAACGGTTATTTCGAAAATTTCGTTATTCTGACAGTTTATTTTATGTTATGAGCAAAATGGTTTCCTTGCCACTGTGTGTAATTTCTGTCCGTTTACAACAGACAAAGAAAGTACAAAATTTATTAATGTCTTTAAGAGTAGATCGAATAATGCACAAAAGATTAGGCACACATGACTATTACCAAGGTGAACTGTTCAATGTGATTTTATCTAACATTTTTTTAGGAAAGTTTTGGTATGTAGCTGTGGGATCACAAAATGCCCCTTTAATTTCTTTTGATTACAATCGCCCTTCTGAACGTTATAGTGGCAAACTGGACTTTTGGCCAGTTTTTCTCATGGGGAATAACGGAAAACTCGGGTTTCCATAAGGTGACAGACACCCTTTTCTGACTACTTTCTGACACCAAAACCCCTATGAATTTGGAAACCTTACAGAATTTAAGGAAATAAACCACACGGTTTTATGGTGGGTTTTTCCGTTAAGGTTTCCCGATAGGTGTCAGAAAACGATGTCATAAAAGGGTGTCACCTTATGGAAACACCCGAAAACTCAGGATTTTGTTCTCGTCATATGGGACCCTGGATAGGCAAAAACATGATTTCTAATGAAATCAAGGGTTGCATCCCCAAATCTCTGAGCTGGCCTTCCATGAAGAATGCCTGAAATTACAGTGCAACGAGAAATTTCAAGTCATCTATATATTTCTGGGGGTGATATGTAGTTATTTCATAGATTAGACGCCCTCAATTAGATTCCCTATCTTTCTTTTGTTAAGGAAATAACTTTACAAACAAAACAAAAGGTGATTTGTCTATTCTTATATTTCAATAGAACACATAGGCGAAGTTTCCCCCCCCCCCCCCGTATTTGCCCCTTTAACGAAATTAGAATTTCAACAATTTTGTACCACGAAGCGTTTCTTAGCTTAATCCTTCCATATGGGGATATTTTTTATAATAAAGCTTTACAACCAGTGCCAAAATAAGAATTTTTTATACCTTTTTTCGGTCGTCAACCTAGTTTTTGAAAATCTCTCGTTGCATAACCTTAAAAGGGGCGTGTTCCGATCGATTTTGGGACCCCCCTGATTTAACCCGGAAGTAGTAATCGATTTGATATCAGATGAAAGGCCGTATATTCCTCATTGGTCGTCCTGCAATTTTAGCCCTCGAATCCATTCATTCCCAAGATCACATAAAAAACCTGCCGTTTTAGTGGTTAACCACTTTTTTAACGGCACAGTATTGAATAGTCTTGCAAACATGCATTATTGCTTCCTACCTCAAAACTCAAGTTTGTTTCCACGGTACTAGATGGTGTGTATGTGCAAGTGCAGGCTCTCATATCAAGTAGAAACACACATACACATAGAATCGTAACAACCACTTTACTTATCTAAACTTGCAACTAGGCTCTTCTGTGATAACCATGTGTTATCATATTTATACTTGGGAAATTAAATAGATATAAAAATAGAAATGAGTCATATAATCTTAACCATTATTGTATCTGAAGGGAAAACAGAGTCATTCATTCCAAAGTCCAATATTATCCGAGTTCATGCCACAGAGAACATTGATGATATTATATTGAGCGATCTATGTACATGTGCTGTTAAATTTTGCTGTTGCATATTAACTTATCGGAGCAATTAATAAAAGCACTCTTTCACATAGCAGCAGTCACGTGAAAAAGAGAAGAGTAGGTTGGTAGGGAGATAGATGGGGTAGGTGGTGTTCGGTTGGTGGTGACTGATGAAAGAGCGTATTGCCATAATCAGGTGGTGACCCAATCAACAACATCGTCCTCACACTTTATCCCGTCAAATTGAGATTACTGGCAGTGGATTTTAACCAGGGATTTCAAATATGTTCTGTAACACTGTTTTAAATTAGATTTATTCTTCCAAATATTTAAGTTTTTTTGTTCATTGGCAAGTAACGATCCAACGATGCACATGCGTTGTTTGACCAAACTCATAGTAGCATGCACCCCTGCAGGACAGTGTCCATGTTTTGTGTGCATGCATGTGGGCATGCATTGATTTTTGCCAATTCACTTTGAGCTAAAACTTATTCGCCATAGCTCTAATTTCCCCCCTATTTGGTTTTCCTTTTCCCCCAATTTTTTCCTTCCCCCCCCCCCCCCGCCCCCCCCCAGATAAAAAATGACAGATTTTTGGCAAAATTACCACCATTTGGGCACATGTCTGGTAATTTTTTCAAAATTTTTTAAAAATCGCCCATTTGCAAGTCCCCCCACAGATTTTCACTTTTTGCCTTCCCCCCAGGAAATTTTTCACTTTTGCCTCCAAAATTTCCCGTTTCCCCCATCTGCCTTCTGCCGCCTCCAGAAAAAGAGTCTGGTGCCGCCACTGGTGGTGTTTCAAGTAATACCGCATAGCACTTTCAGTTGCACATATAATGAGCTCATTTGCACATTTGCTCCCCGACGGGGGATCTTGCAAGTTTTAACTTGCGATTTTTTAAATACTGATATATATGATTCTTTGATGTTTTTTACACTTGATGAATACAGGACACCAGTTTAAATCTGCTTCCAGCTCCTCTACGATGACTGCCTATTAACAGGGATGACTTCAGAACAGAGAAACTACTACTAGTAACAACCTTTCCAATGGTGTAATATTCCTATCTTGGGCATTGGTGAGTCTTAATACATTTGAGTCTATCACACATAACCTATTGTTTGGTAATAATGTTCCCCCTTATATTTTCTCTTTTTTCACCAAATGGTCCTAAAACATGGCACCCCTTGAAAATAAAAACCGATAATTAAAAGGCCATGGTCCGATCACTAATAGCCTCGTATCCAGGGACCCAGATTTCACTCAGTGGTCAAAAGTTTGGGATGACTTAAGTTTCTGTGCCAACCTACACCCCCCTTCAACATGGCAGTTAAACTTTCCCGTTGATAGCTGCCAATTCATAGGGTGGTGGAACGAATACTAAATTTTTTCCCAAAATGTTTGTCAGAATTATAAAGCTACTTATTCTTCTTGTTTTACCTTATGAAATCTAGGGCAAAGGATGTTTTGCTCGCCAATATTATCTTACACATTTAATGGGCTTACAAACATGAATTTTTAGCTCCCAATCAAAAACAAATTAATTATCAGTATGAACTTGGGCGGCCCAGGTGGGTTGGCAGTGGGGCAACCGCCCCCCCCCCCCCCGAGTATTTTTCACAATTTAGGAATAAATGTGCTGGCACAAGTAGGGTTTTTTTTTAACCAAATGAGTTCATTTGTACTGTTTCTCCCCCCCATTATGTTTCGCCCCCTCCTATGATTTTTACCCTGGTGGCGCCCCTGAATCTGGATATTGGGGTCAAAGGTCTAAATCAAGATAAAAATTTGTATAATACATTGGGGGCCTCTCCCTTAAATAATCACAATCCCAATTGGTGACACATTTGCTGGCCGAAACTGCATTTTATTTGAGCCCACTAGCCTGTACATATAAATCGAAATACAAGAACATGCTCATGTAAAAATGTTAATAAATGGAACCATTTTAAAACATGATGGTATGCTATTCTTGTTTATTTGTGGATGCGCCATTGTTGTGTGTTGAGGTGTCCAACATATCGATCCTTTGGTGCATGGATCACTGGGGGTATTCCCCACACTGACTATGGTTGGAATAGTGGCATACCAGCGGGGGGAGGGGGGGAGCCCCTCCGCCTAGCCCCCCCAAATGACGACCGATTGTACAGTTGTCTATGGAGAAGGGGGAAACCAAATTTTTGCCCCCTCAGAAAATTCCTCGGCACCCCTTCTGCCCCGCCCATTTTGCAAAGGTCTGGTTATCCACGGGGTTGTGAAATTTAACTGAACAAATGACTTAAAATAATTCCCTATTTTATTTTTATCCCCGGGCCAAAAGCCATGGGGATATTGCAACTGCAGAATTCCTTCTGTCCATGTTGGTGATGGTGTTTGTGGTTTGTTGTTCCATTTTGGTGAGGTACCTTGTTTTATGTTGATAAAGGGTGAACTCTACCAATCCCAGTATTAGTGGTGCAGCAAGCAATACCTGTGGACTGTGTCATCATTAATTTGTTGCATATTAAAGCTCATTGCATATTGCCCCTGCCAGTTTGCTCTCTTCCGGGGGGGGGGTGTTCTTTTTTTAACTTGCAGTATTTGTTATATTCATACACACTGTCACTGATGACTTTTCCACACTTGCAGTTCTTCCACAATATCGTCACAATTTGTCCACTTATATCATTTTAAAGGGATTATTTTTAGCAGCGATTTATAATGCGGAAACAATCGACAAAATCATCAAAGTTCAATATATGTATATTTTTGTACGGCATGATATCGAAGCATAACCTACAAGTGGTTTGGCTTGAAATCCGTGTATAAATGACAAGGCAGTACTTTTTTATAATCTGATTCTGTAATTTCTATACAGCTTATATGTGCGTGCTTATCAAAATTCTGACCTGCGATCAAAAAAGCCTTCCCCGGTGAATATCACAGATTTCAGCGTGTAATCTTGTGCACCATGATCAATACAGTTTGCCCTCAAAAACACAAACATTTATTATCTTTGTTTTATCTTGTTACTGGTGTAAACCCCCAATCAGCTGTTTTAGTGCAGATTTTGAGGCACCCTCGCTGTATGTCTATTGGGGGAGACGTCTGAACAATTTCCTCCACATATTTATTTTTTTCCTATTTGGTGGTTGTTTCTACATTAAAGCAGTATATGGAATTGTACAAACTTGTCCGTCCTGATTTATGTTAAAAGAATGCATTTCCACATTTTTTTTTTTCGATTTCTCTCGCGCTTATTGCTGCTAATCCCTTTACTGTGTCTGAAATGACTTCTTGTGCATGTCCTTGATAAATTTTAATGAATGTTAATGCAGTGACCCCTTGGAAAGGGGACATAAAAGGTGCCACCACTTTTATACTTACAGCAAACACTTTACAGTTGAATTTGTAGGGTGTGTAATTATGGTGAGTAGAAGACGGCTGTAAATTTTGCCAACATCAGCAAACCTTTTGAACAGGAGGTATAAAAAAGGTTACATCGGTGTTTAATTTTTGATCTACTACAAATCACTTCGATTCAAACAATGTCAGACATTGATTTAAAGAGTGTGTGTTCCGTCTTTGGGTATCCCCGCCTGCTTTACCTGGAAGTAGTATCAATTGCTTGATTGGTTGGGTCAAGCATGCTGCTGCCTGGGATGACTTGAGGACGGACCGAGAATGCTACCCCACCTATAAGATCAAAGTGTAAACAACTGAAAAGCCCTTGACGACCTGTTTTTCCACTTTTAGTCTCTACTTGGCAAACAGTTCAGAATAACACTAACCTTTATGAACCTTTCTTCAATCACAAGATAGCAACACCCTTCCTCCCATCCATACTGGACCTTTTCCACTCATCTATGGAGAGCTTCGATCTGCCTGAAGAAACGAAGAAACACCAAGACAACCTGGTCCGACAACATTCCTGCAGTATTCTGGAAGAATCCACTAATTTCCATGAGCAACTGTTGAATTTTGTATACCACATACAATGGGAACAAACCTCTGCCTTTTCAACATCATTCTCAGTCCTCTACCAAGAAAGGCGACCTCCAACAACCCCAAAACTACAGAGAATTACACTGTCACCACTGGCGTCTAAGATCTACAACTCAATCTGCTCAACGACTCACTCCTCACATAGATCCCATTTCTCAGACGGAATCCGAACGGTTTTCGCAAAGGCAGATCAACACTACTCCCTCAGATACTTGGCCCTCAGAAGGATCATAGAAGAGTTGAGAATTCCAAGAGAAAAGCTCACTTGTTCCGTAGATTTTTCCAAGCTTTGACATGTTAACCGGGATGTATCCTAGCCATATTCTCGCCAACTACGGTGTCCCCGATGAACTGTCCAAGGCCTTGCCATCATGTAATGATAACCCATATAGCTTTGTGGCGAACCAGTGAGGGCCCCACAAAGGAGTTCCTAACACACGGAATCCTCCAAGGAATACTCTTGCCCTATCTCTCTTTGTAATCGTGGTTGATTACATTTACATCCTTACAACATCCTCAGACAGAAGTCTTGACATCATGAAACGACAACGGACTTACCACAAACCCAAGTGTTCCAGACGTCACATGGTCATCATCTCACAGACCTTGACAGATGATCTAGCTCTAACATCTGATCTGATATGTGGTGCACGAGATCTAACATCACTTGAGAATGGCTGTCGCAGACAAAGTCGGGCCTACATCTACATCCAAGAAACTGAATATATGGAACTGTCCAATGAGGAAGACGATCATCAACGTATCTGCACAGCAGATGGTAGACCAACTCAAAGAGGTCAAGGACTTTCAAGTGTCTAGGGTCCTATGTTGCCGCCAGCAAGAAAAACTTCTTCACGCCAAGGACAAGCTTGTAATGCCTTGCCATAAGCTACACCACTTATGACAATCTGGTATCTCCAATTCAACCAAGCATGAAATTTTTTCCTTTAGAGCCTGTGTAGAGAGGTATCCTTTTTATATGGATCTGAGACCTGTCCATGAAGAAAGAGCTACAGATAGACTGGATGGTGGCACCTACACCAAGCTTCTTATGCGAGTCACAAAACATATCCTGCGTGAGCACAAGACCAAAGCACAGATATAAGGAGATATCCCTCCAATTTCTCTTCTGTTGCCCAACGCCGTGCACGATTGCCGTCACTGTCATCGTGCGATTGACCAAGTAGTCTCAGACGTCACAATGTTGGAAGTTGCCATGCCAAAACAGGGGGTCCTCTCCCCTTTAACCTACATTGATTTATTGCTCGTACAATCCAGCAGGATCCATCTGAAACATCCCCCAACCTAATGACAAACAGGGACATTTGGCACTACATGGTGAACAGCATCTCGGGCTGCGGCCTTAGATAGATAGATATATCAATTTGATATCAGATGAAAGGCTGTATTTTTGCTCATTGTCCCTCCTAAATTTGGAGCCCTCAAATCCATTTTTCATTCCCAAGGTATAACAAAAACCGTCGTTCTTAATGATACCCATCAATATTAGAGCACAGTATTGAATAGGTCCTTGCATATGTGTATTATTGCGTCTACCATCATTCAAAACCACAAGTTTGTTTCCCACGGTATTGATGGGATGTCTGTGCAAGTGTCCAGGCTCTCATCAGATCAAGTAGAGAACACAGACACAAATCAACCAATAAATTTAGTAAACAACCACCTTTAAAGTGCTGACTCAAGATTTCGAAATATAATATTTTGTGTAGAAAATGAAAATAGAACAACTAAAATAAGATAGCCAAAAGGCTTAAATTCCAAAGTTAGAGATGAGATGGATGTTTTGTTTTTATTTAGTAACCGATTATGCATAGTATGACATTGCCGATATGGCACTGTATATAACAAAATTTCTGGATCCGGAATTTTAAAAAAAAGTTGCGATTTTCTATATGAAGGACTTGATATTTGATCTTACTTATTCCACGCAGTGATTATTAATATGGACAAGCATTATGTATATGCAAAAAACACAACTTTGTTTGAAAATTTGAGGGCGCACTCCCCGGGAATATCTGACTCAGTCAGCCTTTAACCTAACCCAATGGTAACCCAACCCTAACCCTAACCTGTTTTATTTTCGAACTGACTACTTTTATTTTCGGACTGCTGGACGATTCGGGACAGTAGGTTTTGAGACTGATGTAGGACCCTGCAGACAATATAAATGTTCCATATTTTTTTTTCTAAATTTTCACAAATATTTATTTTCATGACCTTATTCAGTAACTCAGCAAAAATGCATTAAAATGAGTACAAACCAGCCTAGTCTAGGTTAGTGCTTTTGAATGGCTTCCCAATTGGAATCCATCTGAAAAGCAAATCACTTGTTATAGTGGAAAGGGTTAACAAAATAATTTGTTGCTACACACCGGTACTGCACTGGACGGGTGGATTCGGCCATGACGCCGTGGTATGTGCTCTTAAAGAATGTGGCACCCGACCTATAGACACGGCAAGAATGTACAGAGTGAGATCTGATTGCGAACTCCATCAAGAGAGCGGGGTGTATCAAGGAAGGAATTGTTCATCACGTAGTCAAAGTTTGCCGACTCATAATGGATATGATGAATAAGAAACAGTGAAGAAATCGGTTGACGGAGGTGGGATGTGGAATTATTTGCGAAGAAGAATCCTTGGCATCAAAATTAGGACAACATGTTTTTTGATCTGAAACTTAAGGTCCTTATTCTCAACGATGTTTAAAAAAAATAAACGGTGTTTAGGCCTAAACTATGTTAGCATAGAATCAACAGTTTAAAAACGGCATGTTAAATATTTTGAACAACTCGTTAGCTAACCACAGTAATTTAAACACTGTAAATGTCATCCACCGAGTGACTACTTCGCCTATAAAGTTTCGTGCGCATGACAATTTAATGTGCAATAGTTCCCTTTCCGTAGTTGCAATGCTATGGCGAGGAAGCCCAACGGTAAATTTCAAGAATGTTGCGTTATGCAAGAGCTTTAGAATTTGTTCAGTGATGGTACAGACCCCGGGCCTATTTAAAACTTTTGTATATTGCTATGCTCCAGTTGCTATAATTCAATACTATCAGATACACACGAGCATACAAATAGAAGCACAGGAAAAATGGACGAGAAAGAAATCAACCGAGGACTCGGAAAGAAAGATAAGAGAACTAGAATGGAGACAACTGGTCTAACCACGAGTATCCCATAGCTGAAAATATCAGACATTTTGATGAAGCGTGCAGTTAAACACGCCTTAACCTACCCCCGGACCAAGTCCCCTAGTTTAACAACTTTTAAGCATTTTTAACGATGTTCAGGCTAAAATTTAAACAAGCGTTTAAAGTTACCTGCGTTGAGAATTGCCGTTTTATTTTAGCAGGTGCCGTTTAAATTTGTGATTTACCCAGTGATTATCGTTAAACAACGTTTGAGAATACGGGCCTAAATGGTTAAAACTAGAATCTGAGGCGTTATTATTTAGGACTTTAATTTAATTCCACCTAAATGTAATATGTCTTGAATCTCAAGTTTCAAATTGCACCAGTCTTTGGTGAATCAATTGGAAGAAAAAGATAATTTTAACAGCCAACATATACTTAACTCCAGTTAAGGCACTATTCAGTGATCCATCCCAAAGAGTCAAAAATTGAATTTGCACAAATAGGTTAAAAGTGAAGGATATGGTCTGTAGATTTTCAATTAAGTTGTGTTTTTATCAAACTGAAAAATTTACAGAAATGAAATAATACATAAGTATTATTTTGTATTTGTAATAAATTTGTATACTTAAACCGCATACTACTACTTGCGTTCAAATTTTCAAAGAGCAACATCTTCTTGAACTGCACAACTTGAAAACGATGAATTTTAAACAGCCCCAAATTTTGGATACATTAAATGTTTAAGGGACGCCGTGTGAATTATTGAATATTGCACATGTTTCTGTTCCTTTCTTCTCTTCCATTTTTATATTTTTTGTACATCTGTACCATGCTTCACTGGCCTCTATGTCCCACAGGAACCAAAAATCCAAAATATCTTATAGCAGAATCCAATGCGGCCTTGGAAGAGTGTTACCAAGCAAGGTAGGTCTGAAATAAATTCTTTTTTTTTTTTATTTTTCAGAGGAAATTGGTGTCCCCCTGCAAGGAGGCACATACTAAATCCAATATTTTTTTTCTAAAATGTGTCAAATGTTTATTTTCATGACCTTATTCATAATCGCATGAAAAATGCATTAAAAAAACATGAGTACAAACAAGCCTAGTTCCTTAGGTTATGGGCCTTTTTTTTTTTTGAGAGCTTCACCAATGGGATCCATCTGAAAAGCAAATCACTTGTTTTATAGTGAACGGGTTAACAAAATAATTTTGCTACACACAGGTACTGCACTGACGGGTGGAAGACGGCCATGACGCCGTGGTATGTGCTCTTAAAGAATGTGGCATTCCACATCTAGACACGGCAAGAATGTACATTATTGACATCTGATTGGCGACTCCATCAAGAGAGCGTGTATCAGGAAGGAATTGTTCATCCACATCCAAAGTTTGGCCGATCATTAGTGGATATGATGAATGGTTGGGGGGGGAAGAAGAACAGGTGAAGAAATCGGTGCATGAGTTTGGAGATGGGGATTATTGGGGTAGAGTCATCTTGGATCAAACTCGACCAACATTGTTTTTTTGCTCTAAAACTTAAGGGCCGTATTCTCTCAAACGATGTTTAAAATCACGGTGTTTAGGCCCTCAACGTTTTTAGCTAGAATCACAGTTTTCAAAAACGGCATGGTTAAATATTTTAACACTCGTTTAGCTACCACAGTATTTAAACACTGTAAATATCATCCACCTAACTGTGACTTATCTTCGCCTATAAAATTACGTGCGCATGAAACAATTTATATGTCAGATAGTGCCGCCATTCCGTAGTTGTACATGCAATGCAGGAAGCCCCCGGGTAACTTTCAAGAATGTTGCTTTATGCAAGGAGCTTTAGAATTTGTTCAGTGGATGGGACGAACCCCGGGCCTATTTAAACTGTTGTATGTCACTGTGCCGCACTTGCTATCGTTCAATACTATAACAGATACCACACACGATCATAAAAATAGAAGCAAAGGCAAAATGGACGAGAAGAAATCACCGAGACCCGGAAAAGAAAGATAAGAGAAATAAAGGAGACAACTGGACTAACCACAATATCCCTATAGCTGAAAATATCAGACGTTGATGGAAGCCGTGAAGTTAAATACGCCTTAACTAGTAACCCGCCCCGGACCAAGCTAAGTTAAAACACATTTTAGACATGTTTAACGATGTTCAGCTAAAATTGAAACATCGTTTAAAGTTAACCATACTATGAGAATTGGCGTATTTTAGCATGGCGTTTAAAAATTGCGATTTAACCGTGATTAGCGTTAAACATCGTTTGAGAATACGGGCCTAAATGGTAAACTAGAATCTGAGGCTTGATTAATTAGTACGTTATTTTAATTCCCCCCTAAATGTAATAATGTCTTAAATCTCAATTTTCAAATTCACCAAGTCTTTTGTTGAAATCCAAAATTGGAAAAAATATTTAACAGCCAAATATACTTTAACAAAACACCAGTTAAAGGCACTATAAGTTATTCCATCCAAACTGAGTCAAAATATTTGAAATTTTTGGCACAAATACTTAAAGTGAAGATATGTCTGTATAATTCTCTTAAGTTGTTTTTTACACTGAAAAATTTACAGAAAATGAAGAATAGCATTAAAGTATTTTTGTAATAGATAAATTTGGTATACGTACACCTATACTGCCTTTCAAATTTATCAAGAGCAACAGTCTTTTTCTGAAACTGCACAACGAAAAGATGATTTTAACAGCCCCAATTTGTATACATTAACTTGTTATGGAATCCTGTGAATTGAAATATATTCATGTTTCGCCATTTTTTTTTTTTTAATTTTTTAGGTTTTTTCTTTTTTTAAACAAAAAAATCCAAAAGATCTGATAGCAGACATGGAGGCCTTGGAATAGTGTACCAGCAAGAGTGGTCTGAAGAAATTATTTTTTTTTTTTTATGTTTCATAGAAATTGTGTCACCTGCAAGGAGTCACATACTATCCAAAATTCCTGTATGGCCATCTATATGAATGTTTAACACATTTCCGTACCCGTGGCAATTTTCCTTTCCTGGGCATCGCACCAAGGATTTTAGCGGTAAAGATTCGCCTGTGGGTAACACTATTGTGTGTTTTTTTTGCTACCGTTTTCACATTGCTCATCTATGAAACAACCTTAACTCCAGTTGCCCACTGAACTTGGGTTTGTAGGTGCCACCATAGAGACCTTCCATGCATGGTAGGGTTTGAGGTCCACATACAAATGTCATCAGGTCAATTGAATTTCATTGGAGTGAAAGAACAATGTGAAGATACTGCAAAGTTATATTAAATTTCGTCATGTAAAATGGGTCTCTTTTGCAAAAATTCTCAAATTTGTTGGAAAAGTAGGCCATTTCCTTCCTCAATCTGGCAAGCCAAAATTTGCTAATGTTGAACATTTTTAAAAAAAAAAGTAGGGCAGAATGTGATAGATTATAGGTCCCAGATTCAATGAAATTAAGTATAGTGGGGAATCTGGTCCCTATGTACTAACAAACTTAATAGATGCTTGCCCTCCTGAAAATATATTTGCCCCCCCCCTTTTCCCCCCCGACACCAAAAGCTGGTTTCATTCCACTGGTAACAGGTCTTCACAATTATTTGTTTGCAGTGGCGTAACCGGCGGGTGGGGGGGGGGCATGTTTCCCCCCTCCCCCCCTGACAGCTTTGGTGGCCGGGAAAAAAAATTGCAAACATCATGCAAATCAGCCGTTTTTTTAGCCCTCTGACGGGAAAATTTGCCTTTTGAACCCCCTGAAGAGGGAAAATTTCCAAGACTGAGAAATTTGCCCACTCAGAGCAGGCAGGCCCAAAACAACTAAAAAAAAATTACGCCCACTGGCTTTTGGGTGCAGCACTGCTCTGCTCAAGGCATTGCCACAGTCACAGCCTATTTAACATTTTTATACAAACAGTTCCCTGTTCATTTTACATCTTCTATTATCACTGGCATACCCAGTGGGGGCGGGCATGGATGTGAGCAACACACACTAGAATATCCAGAGAAAGTACTCCTAATTAGGCAGTTTGGGGTTATTTTTTGGCAAATTTGTGCTCCCATTGGTGGGCCCAGTTCATATTTTTTGGGGGGGAAGCAAAATTTCTCTAGAGGTGTGTCGTTTGGGGCTCAGGGGGTGACTCTTTTAAAACTTACCAATTTTGTTTTCTCTTGTGGAACCATTGCCATTTGACAGCTTGTTACTTTTAATATTTTTTTTTTTTAAATAAAGACTAATCTTGCTATGTTGGGGCATGCCATTGCTGGGTGCACAGATGTATCTAGAATTTCTCCAGCACATGCAGCTCTAAGAAAACTCTACTACCATATCACATTACATGTTGGGCAGAAACAAAGTTAGTCTTATAGCTTTTTTCTATTGACCCATTCAGGATTTTAATGAGGAGATATTTCCCTGATTAAATAGTGTATGATAAGCGGAAAGTGGATACTTTCTACTGGCGGCAGGAATTTGAGAAAATAACCAACTCAGTGACCCCAGTGGCAGAGATCACTGCAGGTTGCCCCTTGTGGGAGAATCTTCCCCAGCCCTCTTTTGCCTCCCTGTGAAAGTATTGATTTTCATGCTTTTGCCACTATAACAGGGACAGCAACATAAGGCCTTAAAATGTGCTATTAATTGCTTTAATTTAAAGCCTTTTAAAGCTCAGGATGATTTTTCATGCTGTTATCATTTGCTGTATTCAGGTTTATGCAAGGCCTCGGTGGTTAGCAATTTTTGAAGAAAATCATCTTAAATGATCTTCACGAGACATGGACAATTGTCCGCATCTAATCAGGTAATTATTATTATTAAACTGCAATGTTATCAGGTCATGAGGTTTTTCCTTTTATTCAGAGGTCATGTTTTTCCTATTTCGTTAGTCAGGTCAGGGTTTTTTTCTTTAAGTCAGTTCAATCTTTTCTTTGAGGGGCCCCTCTACTGTCTCTGTTAGCCCAACCATTTTGTTTTCTAAGAATTGTTGAGGAGGGTAGCTGGTACCCTGGTAGAACTAAAAAGAAGATCACCTACAAGGGTAGATCAACTCTGGAAAGCTAATGGCGGGCATCCAGCACTCAGGAGGGCACACGGTCAATTATCCTTTTGCTCCAATAATGCAACAAACTTGATTTGTTTGAAAATTTGAGGGCGCCCATCTCTGGAATCTGGAAAGAGTCAGCCTTTAAGGTTATTTCTGACCTTGGCATACATCCATGTGATACCAGTAACAATACAATACGGCTGGCTGACTGAACTCTGTCGAGGTCAGAGGAGTGTTGTCGGATATAAATTTATGTGATATTTCACACCATTTTTCCTACCTTGTGATTTCACCCACCATCTTCACTACATAAAAGAAAAAAAATAGGGGTACTCAAAAATTCCCAACAAATTAGCCAAATTTTAATAGGATACTCATTCAATAGGGACGGCACAAAGGGGAGTGGTGGGGGGGGGGGGGGGGGAACCCGACCTTGTTTTGCCCAATGTTTGGTGGCATTGTTGGTGCATCAATCGGGTCACAAGCTTTACCAGGGTGCTTCCCTATCTATTTGTTATATTTTTATGTTTGTTTCATTCTGTAGTCATTGGGCTTCCTGCCCTTTGACAAAATATGATACTTGGCTATCTGTTTCTGTTGAAATATACTGCCGCCTAATAACGCTACAAGTGTAGCCAAACAGGCAGGAAAGGAGTGCGCATGCAGAGTTTGCCTAGTCTTGCTTTTCATCAGTGTTAAGTACTTTAGTCTTGAAAGCTGTTTATGTTCCCGTATAGTTGTTAGTGTATGGTAGTTTCATTCCAATCGCAACAGTTTTTGTTGCCAATATAGATATTTGAAGCATTCCCTTATTTGTCAGATTATTCGTTGATAAGAATTCCAGATGAGGGTGCCTTGACGGACGGCGAGGTGGCTGAAGGATGTCATCGACCGGTAGGGGCAGGATTCCCTCCTGGCTTTTTTTTATGCAGGTGGTCCACCGCTGGCGATCCTACGATTTTTCAAGGAGTCCCACTCCAGGACAGTTTAACTATCCTGGACACTACTGGTTTTTCCCTGTAGTCATTCATGACAGATCTTGCCGAGCGTCCTTGCCCTCAGTCCCAGCTTGTTAATCAATCTTTGTGTATGGTCCCATACGCTAGGTGCGTATCCAAATGAGGACGGACTAGTGACTGTAAGCATTTTGTTTGATTGTTGTTTTGGTACAAAACTATACAGATATTCCTTTTTATGAATCCGATCTGTTGTTTTTGTTTGCATTTGATGTTAGCTAAATCTTTGAAAGTCATGAGAATATGAGTGGCAGATCAATGGATGGGTCCATCTTCATTAAGGATTGGTCGGTGATTAGGGTACATTTTCACATGAAATAATAGGTCATGAGGCCAAAAGTTAAATAATCAAATTCAATCTTTATTTATTTCCCGATTGAGTACACACATACACTACTACCAAGAAATTCATCAAGTTTTGCGATGATTATCTAGATTAAAATCCCAGTAAGTTGATTGGAATATTTGGGGAAACTTCAGTACCTTGTCTGGTCTCCAGTCTAAACGGTGATTATCTGGGGCAACTTTAATATTCATGCTAACATTTTGATTGTGCTGTTTGTGATGTTTTTAATCAATCCCATGATGCATTGCAATGTGCTATATCGTACTGTACTAAACACATGTCCGTACTTAGGGATAAAAAGTGTTTCCAAAAGTTCAAGAACTTCAAGAACCACAAGATACTTCAAGATCATGCAAAAAATTCCTTAAGGGTACTAATGCTTTGTGGCCTAAAATGACGTCTAAGTCAGGGTTTCATGTGTTAAGAATATGAATTTTTCTGTGTCACATGGACCCTATAGAGGTGAAATTTCCCAAACCTGGTGCATTGTGGATGACATCAAAACACCCCCGCTGGTGCTGTGGGGGCGCGGGGGGGGCGCAGGGTGGTGGGATGGGTGTTCAGTTTGGTTAGGGTTTCCTTATCCGCGATTTGGGAATAATTACCCACATTCCCCTATTCCAATTTTTGCCAAAAATGGACCCATATCTAGACCATGATGCAGATTTTAGGGTTTACATTTTTCCAAATTTGGCTATTTTTCATCAAAATTTCAACCTTTTAATTGAAAATTATACTTCAGATTGAGAACATTTGTCTCACTTTTTGATCAATTTTAGGAAATTTTGAAAAAGTGACCTATCTCTATACAAAATTGGCATGAAAACGTAATTCCAGATCAGTGAGACCCACATTGACGGGACTTCCCTCTATGGTCCCCAGGTCGCTGCCTTTATTCCATGGTGTAGACTCTGCGTCTGAGAACAGCTTGCACTCATTAGACAACACAAAAAGAAATGCGTGACAACCCTCCGCTGCGGCTGAACCAGAGGTTGTTTTTGAACAATCCCATAATGCATTGCAATGCAATGTGCCTATACTGTCACTGTACTAAACACTTCAGTACTATAGGGATAAAGTGTTCAGTTTAAATGGATGACAATTTTTACAATGATCATTAGCAAAATCCCTTGAGTACTAGTGCTTTGTGGACTAAAATTAGAGCAAATTTCAGGGGTTTTTCATGTGTTAGAATATGATTTTTGTGGATAACTGACCTTATTGAGCTGAAATTTCCAGGTGCATTGTGGATGGACTCAATGCACACTGAGGCTGAACAGAGTGCAGTGACTTTTGGCTTAGCAGGGGAATAATGAATGCCAGTCACTTGAAATATTCATTCTTAACAGCTGTGGAATGTAAGCAATTTCATTGGCTGATGCCCGGGTCAATTCGCTGATTGAACCCGGGGTAGTACGTACGGCTATTGACGGTTCTTTTTTAGGTGAAGGCGCTCACGTCATAACACCGCGTTTTTGCTACATTCGCGCGCGCCTGCCAACAGTTGCTTCTAGTTGCGTATGAATCGTTGCGTTCACCGGTTTGTTCGTTGTGTCACTGGGTAGTGGCAGTCCTTTCCTTGTTGAATTTAAGCCGTAAAGCCTCGCAACATTGGGTTAAAGATGACCTTAAATGATAAAGCTTTTACAGACAAACCAATTATTTTTGCGTGGGGGAAGAACTCGGCCTCCGGCGGTCCGGCCTCGTTCTTCCACTTAAATAGTGGTATCCGCTTGGGTTTAATTTCCGCGTCGTACAGAGGTACCGGGGTCCCAAAATCATACCTTTATATTATTCTCTAAATGTAATTTCCCCAGTGCATAATCAAGGACATGCCCAGAAACCACGAACAATTGAGGGAAGTGGCGGGTGCAGTGTCATTTTGGGTCGTCTGCAAGAGGGGCAGATATGGATTGTATGTAGTGTGTTGTGTGTGTGTGTGTGTCTCTGTGGTCAAAATGTTAACCCTAAAAATAAGGCCGCTGTTTCCAAATACATGCACACATTTTCATGCCACCGATGTAAGGGTCCTTGGGGAATGCACCACAGTTACCCTCTACAATATGGGTATACAGGTCATATGAAGTGTCATTGGATGGTCATGACCCATAAATGGTCAGAATTATAAAATATATCCACATATCCAATATATCCAATATATCCACATTATCATTGGTATATCCACATATCTCGATCAATTACTATGAGATCAGGATTGAGGAGTCCAAGTGTTTTAAAAATATCAGAAATTTTTCCCGGGGAAACAAACATGATAATCAAAAGCAGATGAGTTATACCCATTGATCATGTTTGAGGAGTCCAAGTGTGGGAAAAAATCGGATCCAAAACATGATCAGATCAAATTGGATGATTCCACCCAATATTAATTGGTATCGCTATGAGTTTTTAAAATATTGGGCCTCGACTGTGTCCGCCCGGTATATTTGCAACTCATAAGCTCGACCAATAAATTTGGATAACTGATCCAATTTTATATGCACTTGAAAAATGGTCCTTGGGTAGTATCTCGCTGTTGGTGACCTCTGTCCCAATTCGCAAACTGGGATAGCAGACGACACAGAATGCAGTGAATGCTGGGTTTTTTTGGGGGTTTTTTTAATCGGCTTCCTTTATCCAATAGTAGCGTCAGAGATGTTATATGTTCCAAATCTAACGAGAGGTAATTTTAAATTTACTGCTCAGATTTCCTGTCTGATCACTGAACTGTTGTATATCACTTAAAGGTGCAATTGAGAGATTTTGAGGCACCCAAATATTGGTGTCATAATAGTACTTTCATGTAGATTAGGCAACTCAATAGACTCCTACCTTGTATTTGGGCTATAGACATTGTTAAAAGAGAAAAAAGGGATTTTGATTCGCCGTTTATTAGCTTATATTATCAATGTTTAGAAAACATAGGCTGAACTTTGTAGTTGCTCCTATACAAAATTAGAAATTTTAATTATTTAAAATGTTGGTACTAGAATAAAAAGCTTAATCCTTTCAGATGGGGATATTTTTGTGGAAAGTTTTACATCAGGCAAAGATCGGATACTTTCTTTTTAGGGACACCTGATCTGTAAAATCTCTCGTTGCACTTTAATAAGGCCTTTTTTACAACACTAAGCGGGTGATCCAACTCTTTTGCAATCGATCATTGTTTTCACAGACTAATCAGCCATTTTTCGAATTCTAGACGGACTCACAGGCACAAAAACGTTATTTTCAATGTAAAGTTTCAGTGGCATAGCTGGGGGCATACCCCCATATTTAGATTTCATTGGTTAGATGAACCCGTCATGTCATTGTGCTTGCAGGTCAAATATTGCCCGAAAAGTATAGTTCACTGTCAGCGTGCGACAAAGTAAATTTTACAAAATCATGCAAGAAATTGCCCTCAGAAGACACACACACCTGTTTATGCATTGAGTGTATGGAGAATGAGGACGCCGGGACACGCGTGACCGATCCTGAGGGTTCAGACCGAAAAGGAGCATGAAAGAGGGCCCACTGCGCTCGGGTCTAACCTTGTCCGACGCCGAGTTTCCCCCATATATCTAATGCATAAGCAACCAGAATATACTGATGCGCGTGGCACGCGTGTGGCAGCATCAGTAAAACACACAAACACACACACGGTTTTATTCATCGAATGTATGGGAGACTGAGGAGCGCCGTAACAGCGTGACGATTCCGAGTGTTCAAACCGAAAGTGGACATGAAAAGAGGGCCCCCACTGCGCTCGGGTCTAACCTGTCCGACGCCCGAGTTTTCCCATATATCTCATGCATAAGCACCAATAATATACTGATAGCCGCGGTGGCAGCGGCGTGTGGCATCATACAGTAACACACACAAACACACACACCCGGTTTTTGTTAAACCCAGGCCCCCTGTTCTCGTGAAAGATTTTACCTGTCAGTTTGTGTTAACCCCGTCCCTGTTCTCATGAACAGATTTTCAACCCAGGGTCAAGTCATAGTTTTTTTGCAGTGACCGTCTCCAAAGGAGCGAACCATGAAACTGACACCGGCCCTCAGAAGACATTTAAAGCTTATAAACACCACAATTTTCTGGTGCCCCTCGACCACCCACCAGGGGCCTTAAGACAGGCCCCTAGACCCACCCTTTTTCTGTCAGTTCAGATGCGACTCTTGGCCCCCCTAATCAATCCTAGCTACGCCACTGAAGAGCTTATTTCCAGAGCAAAGATTTTGGGGCAAAGTTTTGGGTGTCATTCTCTTGTATTTTTTTCTTTTTTCCTTGTATTATTTTAATTTTTTACAGGCATACGGCCACTTACTAGAGAAAGCCCTGAAGCCCCTGAGGTCATCAAAATGCTGAAGAACATCGGTGTACTGCATCACAAGTAGTGGTCAAATGGGGCATTCAGGTATGTCAGCCTTTAATAGGAGCAGTGGAATAGCAAGAACATTTTTGAGGGGAAAATAGCCAGCCAAGGGATTTCTGAGGTGCAAAAATTAGCAACAAGATTCAGCAATTTCCTGTATTTTTTTTTGTTTGGCTCAACTCAGCATGAACCCAACAACCCCCCCCCCCCCTTAAACCTAGGAGAGCTGGATCTATAATCAATTTGCCCATGCCTTGCAAGTGGTTCAATTGCATCTCAGTGTATCACCATTCCTTGAACAAAAGAATTTCAGACAGAGGAGGAAGCAGGCTTACTGTATTTTGCGAACGAAACAGAACCCCCATTTGGAATTAACACGCTTTATTCCGTTTGCACGTTATGCATGCATTGACGGGAATAAAGCGTGTAATCCAATGGGAGTTCTGTTTCGTTTCGGCAAAATAAGTACTCTGAGGAAGCATGGACTCCTGACTCCCTCCGTGAATGCTGATTTTATCATGTTATATCTGTCAGAAAAGCACGCTCCAGGAGTGCCTATTAATGTCAAAATGAACCAGTTTTCTTTGACAACTGTTTTCATTTTTGTGTCTTGTTTCAATGTCAAAATGAACCAGTTCTGTAGACACTTTTTTTTTGATTTTTGCTTTTGTCAAAATGAACCATTCCCATTCATTATAGTTTTATATCAACATCTTTATGGTGTTTGGGGTCTCCCTTCTGCAATTAATTTTTATTATTTGTTTTTAAACTTCTACAGAAAGGATTGGTAATGATTACTAAGTCTACTAAACCTTACAGAGTAAGAGAATTTGGTAAGGTGAGTGCAGAAAAACTTTTTTGAAGGGTTCATACTTCATCAACAAGACTTAGCTATGCTAGCCTTCTCCCTGCTTTCAAACAATTGCATATGTTGGTGAGTATGGCATGCAAAGCATGTTCGAAAGGCTAATGTCAGCAGATGTTTGGCAATTGAAAGATACAAGATGGGATGAGTTCTGTTCATTTAGGTACTTTATGTCACTCTAAACTCATTGCAACCAGTGCAAAATGGAAGAAATGTATTGTGGAAAACTCACTATGACCTATCTTGTTCTGACCCATACACAAGAGATTTTCTCAACTATACTACACTTTTCAGTATATATTAATTCAGAAAAAAAGGTTCATTCTTCATGGACAGTTTAAAAAACTGGTTGCACAAAAGAGGTAGACTGGGTCTAAAGTTTACCTAGTCTAAGGTAATTTATCCAACCAGAAAAGGAAACATTTTCCTTCGGTTGATGAAATTTTTGCATTTTTTATCCCCCGGGCTTGAAAAAGCAGGAGGGGGATATTGAGAGGGTGCGCAGCTGTGTGTATGTAAGTATGTGTGTGTGTGTTTCCAAGTTTGGTTAGATTTTGGTTAAGTTGTAGTTTTTTGGGTCTCCTTCGAAAAGTTTAAGTCCGATTTAACAGACTTGGCGGTTAGGGGCCAATAGGGTGGTCATTCATATGTGGATGTGTCAAAGGTCAGGGACCAAGGGCAAAGTCATATGAGGTCATGTTTTCCAGACTGCCATCTTGCCAGGGGGATGTCACAAGTTTACTTGCAGTATTTTTGAAAATTGCATTTTAATCATTGAAATGGCCTAGTTACCTTAAAAGAAAAGTGAATAAACCATCAATTTTAGACAAAATTAATTGCGATAGAACAGTATAAACTTTGACCAAGCTAATTTTCTCATAAGACCGGCAGGGTATAAAGTAAGCTCCCTACAAGATACAAGCTTGTAAGCCAGGGACAAGTATGAGCTTGTTGTTATGTTAGATCTGCTGTATGACCTTGCAATGTCTTGCTTTTCCAAAATCCAGTTTCCCCCATTCCATAGTTTTTATTCTGTAATTTCATATATTTCAGGTCTTCAATTACCAACTGTCGCTCAGACATGTCAAGCGGATGAAATAGGGTTCATGAATTAAACGACTAGGTGTTATGACACAGGAGGCAATGCAGAGGCATGGCAGACTATGAGACTCTCAGACTGCAGATACCACCCCCCAGTGACCCCCAGGAGGAGAATTTTTTTAGGGATTTACAATTTCACTCAAATTTCACTGGATCGTTTGTAGCCCACCTACCGAGAACGTTTGGAAGGTTTATTGGACAAAAAGGTGCAAAAGAAAACCGTAACCTTGTTTTGAACTTGCCCTGCTAGTGTATAGGTCCCCATAGAAAAACCATGCTTTGATTTCTGTCGTGCAGGACAGAAAGTCCTAAATCGGCATCTTATTACATAAAGTAGGCATACTCGGCTTAGCACTTCAGGTGTGACTAATACATTGGTAAGCATTCCAAATATGTAAAAAACCTAGGTTCGAGAAAAATTGGGGGCGCTTTCTGGAAAGCTCTATGTCTCTTTGATGATTCATCCGTCATCCAAGTGTTATTCTTGTTTTTGGCTATTGAAAGGTGATTTCCATACATCCTTGGCAGGCACAAGTGGAATTGAGTATACGACTCCAACATGGGGAGTATTGAATTTGATTGGAATAGCCATGATCAGGCTCATGATCTATGCATGAGTGTCACATGCACAGCTTTAATGACTCAAATGATACTCATTTAATATATTTATACTTCCAAAACTTCGCATAGTAAATTCTTTGAATCCGTTTTCTGTAGCATTGCATCATGCATCAACAAAAGACACTTGGAAAAGACTGTCACGCCTTTATAATTTTGATCAGTTACAGTGTGTAGACTTGATTCCAATCGCATAATTTGGCACCTCAGTAATTGCATATCTCATACCCAAAATGCAATTTATATATATCCATTAAAGAACATAATCTATCTATCCCTCAATTCATTTTAAAGATTAACAAATTATGGTGAATATTTACTACAAACTAGACAATTCATTTACACCATAGCCAAACTTTGCATTGCAATCACTTATGACGAGGTATGGTTCTTTAAAAGTTTACAGAATTATGACCAGTATTCTCTGAAAATTACAAAAAATCACGTTTCTAGCTGCAAGTGACTGCCTGTGGGAGAAAAAAAATTAATTTTGGCGGTGCACAAAAAACGCACCAGTACAGCCTTACCACGCCCAATATGCCACTGTATCCAGCGTTTGCATAACATTATGAATTACGCAAAGAAATAGCTGGCCTGAAATCTCTGGAACTGAATTTAAGTACCTGTAGCCGAATTTTTAGCAATACAATGGGTAAAGCTGACTGTAAACTTCCCCTTAATGTTCCATTGCCGGAACCTTAATAGGTCAATTTAAAAAACAGACTTTGGAATCAACAACACTCCATGTCCATCACAGATGACCATCTCAATCGCTAGTGGGACAATCGCGTATGGTTCCAATGACCGCTCACCAAAAGCATACTGCGCATGGCATACATAATACTTCGTGGTCTCACCCACACCATATAAACAACTATTCAAACTTGTGACACAGTTTCCCGCGCTATAAAGTTTTGTACTACGAGGGAGGAAATTCAATATATTATACTTTTCCTGACAATGTGACAACCATGCATTACTCGTAACGTGACCATACCTATTCCATGGCTACACTCATCAGTTGTGCCATATGTAGGGGTGTATGGGATTCCATCTGGAGTAGCCCCCTTTAGCAACATGTAAGGAAAACATTAGGAGTAAAACTACCTCACAAAGAGCTTTAGAATTTCAACCAACTTAAAAATGATGGAATGATTATAATTATTGTGATAAGTTAGACCTAAATACTACTGTACAGGCAGAGAAGGAAATTAAAGAACAGTGATGAGAAAGAATGGAAAGCAAAGAATGAAAAGGAAGGATAAAAAACAAGTATGGAAAGAAAGCCTGAAAATGCACAAAGGGAAAAAAGGTAGAGCAAGGAAAAGCTAGGAAACAATAATTGGACCCCATTTGTGGACATTTAAAAGAATAGGAAAATAATAATTTACAATGAAAGAAAAAAGAAAGTGAAGAGTGAAAATGAATGGGAAGCAGCAAGGTATAAAGAGAAACTGCACAAAGAGGAAGAAGAGCATAATAAATTATGTACACCAATGATGAAATAAATGAGCAAAAGATCAAGAACATTGGAAGCAAATATATGACAACCATGGATATAATTAGAAAAGGAAAGGTACAGAGTACATAAATTTGTAAGCAATTGGGATGTATGCATAACTATGGATATAATTGAAAAGGAAAAGTACAGAGTTCTTAAATTTGTAAGCAATGGGGATGTTTGACCTGAAGTTCTGAGTGGAGTGAAGGCCATTCTATCAAGATGAAAATGTTATAATCGGGTCATCCCTGTTTAATGAACCTTTGATTTACTGTTAATTTTTCTTCTCAAATAATAGTATATAAGGCTGAATTATTGACTATTACGGGTAGACTTTTTGTTGGGCAGTGATCAGTATATTTCCATTTCATTATGAAAACTTTGTTTCGTTCCTTCATGTTGTTTAAAATAAAAGTATTTCAAATCAATTGTGTTTAAGATTTGTGAAACCTATTGATGAGTAGTCCATTAAAATGTGAAATTTACAGGATTACAAATTGGGTAATTTTTAAAGGTGCAACAAGAAATTTTGAGGGATCCATATATTGACTTAAATGTAGAGATTTCATATTGGTTAGACACTCAATAGATTTCTTACTTTGTGTTTACAGAATGCCTTTAAAGTGAAAATAAAATGTGATTTTGATTGCTTATATTTCAATATAAAATGGGCTGAATTTTATATTTGCTCTAATACAAAATTAGAAATTTTAAAATGTTTGTACCAAAGACACATTTCTCAGCTTAGTCCTTTCAGATAGGGATATTTTTGATGGAAATCTTTACATCATTGCAAAGATCAGAGCTTTTTGATTTTTTAGGGACACCTGATATGTGAAATTTCCTGTTGCACCTTTAATGTTTGGAATTGTTATTTAGAACTTATGTTCGTTTGTCATGCATTTTGATGTGACATCAAAATAATTGTTCAATTGTCATAATTATGGTATATATGTAGAGCCTACAAGTACATGGACATGTATACTTTATTTAGTCTATATTGGATCAATCCAAGAACACTTAAAAACAAGTGGATTTTTAAAAGAATGAAAGCAAAAAGAGTATAAACATTATTCATCAATAGGCCTGCAATTTTCGTTATAAAAAATGACTTGTGAAAGGTTACAAGAAACATCATACAGTGGAAACTCATAACGAAGTTGTCAGGGACAGAGAAATGAGTTCTTTATATCCAAATTTCATTATTAAAGAGACACTGGCACATTTGAAAAATAGTGCGCCCTCAAGATTTTTCAAAATTGATATTTTTGCATGGTTGTAAAGCTTTTATATACATTAGCCCTCACCTGAAATGATTAAGACCAAATAAGCGTCCTTATGGGTAAACAGAACGATTTTATAATTAATGTCGCCGGCAACATTAATTCAGCAGACGATGGAAATTGCGTTTAACACAAGAACAGGCGCTCCGTATGCATGTTTCCCATGGCATGCACCCTGTTGACCGGTCTGTGACCTATGTGGTTTGAATATCAATGAGTATGAGTCTATGATATTCATGTAATATACACATTGGGTGATTAAAGTTATGGAAAACTTAAAAGTTAGCCTACAAACAGGTACCAGGATTTCTTGTTTTTGGGTATGTTATTTTATGTGTAGAAATGTATTCTATTCTTCACTGGCCTAGACCAGGGGTCTCAATTATATTAGTTGAAGGGCCCAGAGAATGCCAAACACCATTTGGAAGTTTCCTACTTGAGGGCCAAATTACCACCTGAAATTCTTATGTTTCTTTATTTTTAGAGCAAGTGGAGTGCCAAAACCAATGGTTGGCGGGACGGTGTGGCCGGCAGGCCGCCTATTGAGAACCCCTGGCATAGAATATCATTTTAGAGCAAATAGAAGAAATTCATATTTTGTGAAAATGTGCCAGTTGCTCTGCTTTAAGGTTATAGAAACAAAAGATAATTGGTTCATGGTGAGGAAAAATACTTCGTTATAAGAGCGGCTTTCTTATCAGATTTCATTTTAATGAGGTTTTACTGTAATAGCAAATGACAAGTAAGCATAATTTAAATGAATAACTGATTGTAAAAAGTTTTTTTGTTTTTTTTTTTTTTTTTAACATGTTAAAAAATTTAAAAGCCGTGCAATCAATTTTACAGTTTTTTGGGAATTCTGATGATTATGGTCAGACCTTCACAATTGAACGGAGCGCGGAGTGCTACTGGACTCCGTTCGTTCGTTCGTGTCCAAAGTCATTCGTAAGGATTGTGGTTTGTAAGGATTTGTTAAGGTGTGCCTGATTCAGGGCCGCGTGTACTATGATACGGCGCTCCTAACACTGGCCGCGTTTACACCCTACTCTTATAATTATTCGACACTGACTGCGATGTACATGTACAGTTGGGACTCTATGTACACGGGACCGACGGCTTAACGTCCCCTCCGAAGGACGGGCTGCTTTCATGATTCATTTGCCCAATGCCAATGTGAACAGGAGGAGAGCGGTATTCGTATTTTAATCAATAGCTCGTATACAGATTAAACCAGAATCTGAGGACCCGAGGTGCACCCAGCAATTAGTGACCCACCGGGATTCGACCGGGATTTTTGTTTTGGTATATTTGCGCATAGGCAAGCACCTAACCACTCGACCACGCTCTCCCACAACTCAGTGCTATTGTTTGTAAAGGGACAGTTGGTGACAAAATACCTTAATGATTGAACAACATAAAGAGGTATTGAGTGACTTGAAGATAAAACCAGGGATGTTTAGTAATGTAGCCAAACAAGGGTGGGGGGTCACTCAACTATTTAAAGGAACTATCAGTGGTTTACTTAATCAGACACGTTAGGCCGTACGGGTGGTCGTGTGTGGGGGACTGGGAATCTACAGACGTATCTTACCACTTTTAAGTGTTCCTGCAAATTTCAACTATTTGATTCTTTTGGGTGAATCACTGATAGATTTTAATGGATAGGGGTAAGGATGCGTTTCATACTCCAAGGGGCAGTTGAATGTGAAACATTGGGATGGGGGGGGAGACCCAATTGCTTCAAAAATAGGGGTATTTAGGTGATTCATATTGCCAAAAAATTTTTAAAAATGGGGTTTTTTGGGTGGAACTTATGCAAAATTTTGGCATAATTTAGTATACCCTTCACATCTACTTTGTCTATATACTTTATTCTGTTAACCAGAGAAGGTGCCGAGGGTTATGTTAATTATGCCCAATTTTAAAAAGTAATTTTTTATTCAGGGGCAAAATAGTGTATTCATATCAGGGTTGAAATGTATGTTAAACATGTTATTGTCTAAGATTAAAAAAAAGGTAGGTTTTTGTATGCAACTTTTGTGTTTGCAAAGACAGGTCAAAAACTATTCAGGGTCATATGAGGGTCAATAGTTTTACGATCAGATTGTTTAAAATATGGTTTCAAATAGTAGGGGAATGTTACAAACGGAAATATAAATTACTTTGTGTAATTAGCTCAAAAGGTCTTTAGGGAGAGGCTAGAGCGCTATCCCCATATCATAGACCCATGAGGCCCTTTCGATTTTCCACCACGTAGTTGTACTGTAAAATCAGTCAAAATATGTAAATGTATTTGATATTGTATTCTGCAACAGCATGAAGTATTTGAGGCCCATTTTTAGAAGAATCTGTGTTCTAAAAAATTTTACCCCGGGATAACCTTAAACCATTTTAAGCCTCTGTGTTAAAAATTGTTTTTTAAAAAAAAAAAGGCACATCAGTGATTTGCTAAATTAGAAAATTGAAAACATCATCAAAAATAGATTTTTGAATTTATGTTTAAGTATGGGGTATCCAACATACCCTACAAGGGATAAGACTTGAAGCACCTAATAAGGACAAAAAATCACAACATTTGAGTCATTACTGTCTGTACGGCCACTTACTACAACCGTAAATATTGGAGATTCATATCTTTGAGCATGCTGTTTTCTTCCTTTTCTGTAGCTTTCAGTTGCAAAAAATAACCTATTGAGAAATAACACTTGTCCTTCAATATAAGCTATTAAAGCAAATTTCAAATATTTTTAATCTGTCGGTGAATCAATGATAGTTCTTTAATTGTCCTAGATTTAGCAAACTATCTTTTTAAATCCATGACAGTATCTCTTTCATTATCCACTGAGAAAAAAAGTTCTGGATACATGGGAGATTATAAATAGATATAAAAATATGGTCACATCTTAGCCCATTTTTTTTGTCTGAAGGAAAAGCCACAGTCATCATTCAAATCCACATTTTTCCTGGCAACACCCAAATATGCTCATAGACTAGTTGGTGGTTATTACTTGATGGTGAGTAATAGTGATTGTATATGCTGATTAAATTTATGCTGTGGCATAATCTCAGCTTAATGATCTTCAAATGGCAGATAATTAAAAGGTGCTCTTCTATATTTCATCAGTTTTAGGACGTCACTTACCGTACACACTCGGGTTATAAGCCCACCTTCGGGTATAAGCCACCCCCAATTTTTAAAGAAACTACAGGAGCTAGCATATACTCGGGTGATAAGCCCAGGTAGTAGATTTTATTATTCAGGAAACAATGTGGAGTAATTACACAAACAAAAATCACATTAAAAAACTTGGAACTATTCTATAGAACCATCAAAGTAGAGCCCAATACTTGGAAGGCTTCTTTGCTATTATAATTACTTCGAGGAATGTGGTTAGGAAAATTATTTTATTTTTTAATGTTTTAATATCTGCTACAACTAAAGTGTAATCTTAAATGGTATCTGGTTTAATACTATGGCTCATTGAAATGATATGGCAATTTTGTTATCTTAATTGCTTCCAAAGTTCTAAAGCCCCTCCCTGGGTATAACCCCACCCCTATTTGAATAATCTCCTTTTAGTAAGCGGGGGTGGGCTTGTAACCCTATGCTTACGTTAATTTCGACAGAGAGAGAGAGGTATGGTATGAGGGTAGGTAGGTTAGTAAGTTTTTCTTAAGGATAAATGTCTAAAGAATTTCAAAATTTGTCCTAATTGCTCTATATCATAACTATTAATAGCATTACCTTTAATTTCCCGGTAGATTATATGCGGTGCAGATAGCATAAAAACAATCCGGGGGTCTCACTTTTGGTTTGGGTAGGGATGTGCACCCGGGTGTTTGAACCACTAACTACCTCCCAAAAATAGAATACCATACATGACAGATTGCTACCCATCGTTCATACCGGCTTTGGCGGAGGTTTTGAGACGAAGCCCCCAGAACGCAAAAACGTCCCTGTTCAAATGTGTATTTTGAGCCATTCTGGAAGACTATTTTTTTCGACATTTGTGGTTTGTTAGCATTCTTCATACCTGATTTACCCTGTAAAAATATACGTGCCACCAAACATGCAATCCGTTTCATATCATTTTTTCAAGAAAAGAGACCGATTTCAATTATAAAATCCAAAATGGCTGAAATGTATACCCTTCTTGGCCGCCCATCCCTGTACCGCCGCCTTTTCCACTAAGATTAATGCCTACCTTTCCAAATTTTGCTCCGGATCGCTTGCGTGTGTGGACGTTATGACATTTTTCTTAAGCATCTGCACCCATTGAAAAAGGTAACTATCATTGGATTCCACCACACCGAAGAGAAAATCTTTCAGATTAGCGTTTAAATTTGAAGATATATGTCTGTAGACAAGAATTCTCATAAATTAGTTTTTTTTTAAACTGAAAAAACGGTGACAGAAAAGAAACAATCTCCATTCCATATTTTCAGTAATGTCCGCACAGACAGTTATGACTAAAATATCTGTTTTTTGGCTTTATTTCCTGCATATATTATTACTTGAAATATTAATTATGGCGATTGAAACTCTAAAATAAAGACAGAATACATAGATCTCGTCTCTCCGGTGTCCACATAAAACACAGTCCCTGGGGTCCAGTGGATAATCTCAAGCCTAGTAGCGAGATGTCCGGGTTCGAGACTGTATTTTTTGTCTTTATTTAATTCGATGCTCGCCATTTTCCTCCGAGCTTTATATAATATTTATCTCATCACTACTTTCTCGGGTTGTAAATCAATTTGGCTGATCCGGCATGCATTGCTTAGTTTCTCTTCATCATAGGTTCTGCTATAATCATGCATATAGGCCCTCCCTTCGAAAATGATACCTATTCTTGTTACAGACAATGTATGAACCTGATTTTTGGCCCCCCAACACAATTATATTGTGGGCTTTATTTTTGCTTTTTATGTAAGTGAGAAAATGTTTTATGAAGAATTGGACCATATCGGGTCAACCTACCTTAAGCGCAAAATCAGATACCAATTTGGATAATAAATGACGATTCTTGCTTTCCAAATTATGCCTTCAGCCTTTCAACAATGATTGTCAGACTATATCTGTCTGTTTTCTCAAACAGAGTTCAGAGCAATAGATATCTTCAGGAGCAATGGCTGAAATGGACAACCATCTTCCAAATAGTGTGCAGTCCCAGTGACGGAAGTGGTAAGTCTAACACGGCAATCCAGACCTAGCTTTTTGAGGGGGGACCCAGGGCGACAGGACCTCTAATAGCCAAGAGCCGATTTTGCATGTTTTGGCATGCACCCGACCCTGACCCGAAAGCACCCCCAAGCAGATTCCGCCCACTGTAACCACAGCAATTGAAAGTCCTTTGGCGTATTCTAGAAGGGAGTCTAACTTTTAACCCAGGTTTAAACCATGAGCCAGGAGTTAGTCCTCATGGATGGGGGTTTTAGATTTTGGTGCCTCCATACTAAATCAAGCCGTACAGATATTTTTTCTGGCCAGCTTCATCACCGATATAGACTCAACTTTATCAGTGTTGTTTCAACAATCTAAAGAATGGGGAGGGAGATGCATGTAGATTATACCCCAGGATGGTCTAAAGCGGGGGACTGAAGCCAGAGTTAAAAAAACTGTTATCAACCAACCATGTTATACTTGCTCTTTACTGTAGTAGCCAGGGATTAAGCACACAAAGGGCATTGGATACATAAATCCTCTTGAGAAAAGAGTATCTGAGATAAAAATGTATGCTGTCGATATTAAATGAGGTTTTAACTCTCACCATGTCCCCACTTGACTATGAGAACTACTATGGGGTATACATGGCTGTAGATCAAGGGGGTGAAACCCGCCCTTCAAACACAGGCGTCGTGCGTGGGGCGATGACATTTTTGATGATTGACGGAATAATTATCAGTTTGGGTGCTTGTATACAACATAATGCAATTCGATACAAATACAATCAGCCAAAATATCAGTTGTGGATGTTGGGTGCTATGGGTCGGTTAAAATTTGTCCTACCCATGGACACAAAAACTTTTCAGAATATTCCATCATATAGACAAATTTGGATTTTTTAAAAAAAAACCGCCTCAATGAATACATCTTTTCACCTAAGCGCGCATTGCATTATGAGAAAAAGAGTATCTGAGGCAACAATGATCCAGGCTAACTATTATTACACCTGACTACCTCTAACACATACATATTTGTATCCACTTACGATTAGTGTATATGCAACAGCTGGACCCCACAGTATGTGGAATAGAAGCGGAGGCAGCCATTGCTTCTATTGTTGGTAATCTAGGTTTCTTGTGGTCGGCAAAAACATGCGAGACGGTGAAATTCTAAAGATTACGTAACGTTTTGCTCTCTATACATATAGAACATTTTGGGTAGACTACATAGCTTTCGTATGCGTATTGTGTAAGGGGTCGCTACATTCCACAACTCGCTCATGGTAAACAGCGATATGGTACACACACACAATGCTACAGGGTCAATAGTGCTTTTGGTCATCAACAGATGGCAATCTGGGCATGGTTCATTTCCCTTCACTTGCCCACCCCAGATATACCCTTGATGTGTCTTTTGAAACTTTTACCTGCCCTAGACAAATTAGGACCAAAAAATTAAAACATTTTAACAAATGTCTGTTGGCACAAATAATCCCAACCCCAAAAATTCACATTACTCCAAGCTCCCAGAACAACCATGCCTCAGTTTGCATTGCATATAACTAGGATCCGTGGTGGCACGCCAGACTTCTTTTCCAAGGAAGGGGGGGGCAACATGGCAAAGTAGAAATGGGGTGTGGCAAACGTGATATTTTTTTTGAGATACGTCCAAGATTTTTACTCAGATTTAGGCCCAAAATGATGATTTTTGCCAAAGTTTTGTATTTGTGACCCCAGATTGGGCTCATTTTTCTCTGCCAGGGGGCCGGGGGCATTTTCCCCCCTGACACCACAACTTGAAACTTGCTGCCATCCTTTTAAGCCATTCTAAAGTTTGCTTTTGAATTTTAGTTGAATATACACTTCAAGGACTTGTCCTCTAGAAATCGAAGTGGTAAATTATTTGGGGCTGTGTTTGCTTTATCAGACGTAGTCTGTATATTAAAATTTGTCTACTTTTGAAAATCCCCAAATGTCTGACAGAAGACAGTAAGTATGCACATATTGTGGGTAGATACTGCCTTTTGAATTGAGAAAATTTGACTTCTTCACAGTTTTTTGGATATAGGGAGTTTTGTTTAAGCTATAATTGACTGTTTTGTGTTGAAGTCTTCTCCAGGGCGACAGGCTTGTGTTTGTTTTGGTGGAGGAAAAAGGTGGTTTTTGGGTGATTTCGATGAGTTATTTTCAAGGAATGAAGCACATCTAGAGACTTGTCAATGTAGAATATTCCATGTTCCTAAATGGGGGGTTTCATATTGAGGAAATGGTAATATGATTGTCTTGTAAAGAGTTTGCTTGTTGTTATAAACATGGAAAACAATATTGGAAACCTGAACCATCTGGGGATGATTTATAACTTGGAACATTTAAGATGTGTTACTGACAAAGGATATAAGTAGTTGTTGTTTTTGTCGGACCCGAATTGCTACCTTTTTTTGCGAGATGGTTTCAAATTACATTGTTGGACTGAAGATGTGCAATGAAGGTCAAGGAATAATCCAATATCCCGGATACATTTGTCAATTATCCTAAATAAGGCTGGTAAATATGTAAATCTATGTCTGTATGCAGCTTTAATTCTCATCTATGGGTGTTTGGGATATGGTGTAATGATTAAATGGTCTGATCTCATCTTATCCCCAAAAATTTTTGTGGCCTCCAATGCATCATAACCTTGACTTGTCCTTGGCTACTTAAAGGCACATCACTTGAAGTGCTCCAAGGGGCTTCCTGCTGTAGGCCTACTGGTTTATTGTCTATCTCATTGACAATTTACTGTGCGAACTAATAAATAAAATTTATAATTTTTGCTTTTGTTGTGGTACAGAGTTAATTATAATCCAAAAATGTGGCAAATGGAAAAAGCACCCAATTTGATATCTTAAACATGACATGTTGTCACTAATTGTTATTTATTTTGTTTTGTGTATGATATTTATTAAATAATTTAATACTTAATTTCAACATATTGGTCTTTACTCAGGAACATATTCCAGATGGTTATAGCAATGACGCCAGGTGTGCGCCTCAAGAATGTCGCTATACGACACCTAGCTACGCAAATGTACCAATCGGACACCTATTTAGCAAGTCAATCAAAGATAGCGGTGTTCCCAGCAGGAGTGTTCATTGTGATTACAGCCTGGCCCCCTCAATCTGGACACTGGACTCAACATCACTCAGGAGATCACTCCAAGGATTGGGGGACATTGAATACATTGGTAAGAATTGTGCATGTGTGCAAGAAGGTCGTAAGTGCAATACTGCCATGGTTGATACATCTGTGTGCTACCATGTGTAGATTATAGTCGATTCGCGTTTGATACATTCGTCCCCCTAGATTTGGACCTATTCATTAAGTCGGAGAGGGTCA
>JAMKCH010022383.1:0-21007 GCA_023653785.1 Ophioderma brevispina | reverse complement strand
AATTTTTAATGTGGTATAGAGGTTTCTGGTCGGGCCCAAATGAGACATTTGTGCAAAAGTAAGGTCGCGGAGGGTAGCTATCGAGAGCACAGTGTATTAAGCATTGTCATTTCAAGTAAATTTGATTATTGCAAACTCAGATGAATTTGCATTACCTGGACTGTACCTCCAAATTTTCAATTCAGATTCACATAGAACTCAAAAGCCAGAATTTTGAGCTCAAAAAGCCAGAATTTTGAGCTCAAAAAGCCAGAATTTTGAGCTCAAAAAGCCAGAATTTTGAGCTCAAAAAGCCAGAATTCTGGCAAAAACTGGAAATTTCTCAAGCCTGATGTATAAGGAATGGAAGAGTACTTACCATCCTCTCTAGCTTATCCTTTTCCTGATCTCTCTCAAACTCTACTCTTGATTTTTGAGAGGCTGCTTTGATCATCTCAACCTCTGTCTCCAATCTAGCAATCCTTCCTTGTGCTGAAACAAGCTCTCCTTGTCTCTCCCTAGCTTCTTGTTGCTTTCTGTGCATCTCTGCAAATTGGAAAAAAATGTAAACATTTGGGAGATTGGTCCAGGGCTCTGACAGTGCCGTTTTGCTGGTTCCGATCACAGATTTCTCTCCCATTCACTAGACCCGGGCTATCGGAGCCTCATGCCACAGCGCATCAATCGGCAAAGACGGTCCACTCTGTAGCAAGAGAATGCGGTGCTGACAAATTGCCAGCACCGCCTTCTCAGAGAATGTGATTCACGCATAATCGAAAGTCATGAGTATCAAAATCCAATCAGATCAGAAGTGTTTCTATTACCTGACATCAAAGCATGCAATAAGAAAATAAGCTACGCCTCTACGATGAAATTTAGAGCTAAGAAACAGACGCCCTATTTTAAAATGGCTGCACCCATCATGAACACACGTCTGGGAAAGGTGCCCCTTCTGTATATTAACCTTCTTTGATTGGTCTGTCTTCTAGCGATTCCATGTTCTTTATGTGTTGACATATGCAGAGATGTAACAGGAGTAGTTCCTGAAAAAGGATCTTTTGTTTTGATAAAGTGGACCTAACCCCTCCAAAATGGTAATTTTCTGGACTTTCTGAACATTTCATCGCATTCTCTATTGATAAAGTGGTAGTTAAAACTTGGTTTTCTGATGCAGTTCTACCTTTATTACTAATATTTTGATCTCAGAGATTGAAAACATTTTTTTATGGCCAGAAATCTGAAAATTCTGGAAAGTTACATCTCTGCATATGCTGTGCACTAGTTGAATGTAGACATTTCAGTCAGCCCATTCCACAACAGGGCCAATGAGGTGTTTACACTGTGCTCTTAACAAATTCAAATGCAATTTTTAACTCCAGGTGTGACTTTCCATGCACATTGGACCAACTGCCTATCGTCCCCTTCAAAGGACAATAGAAAAGATAATCTTTGCCACAATGTTCAAATGATACTCCAAATCTTGGACTTTCTGTTGATGAAACTTGAAGCCACAATCAAAATTCCAAGTACACAACTGTTGTATTTATAATCAGAAGTTCAAAAGTACCACCGACACACTTAGATTATACTACATTTGAAAGTGTCCTTATTTTAGGATTTCTAAAATATTGGCACATTTTGGACATTTCCCCATATTTGCCTTTCACCATAAGTGGCTTCTGTAGTGGGACATACATTGTTAACTTAGAGGTGATAAGTTGCATGACAATGCCTAACCTAGTTCAAACCCTAAACCATAACTTGAAATATTCGACTAAGTATGAATTTGACCATGTGGGATGTCAATTTACCATTCTTTGCAAGGAATGAGAGTGGCTTCAGATAAAACCACTGAAAACACCTACAGAGAAGCCAGTTTTGCATGCAGGCTGAGTGGCTAAGGGGCTTTTTAAACCAAACATAGACTTGATTTACATCTTAAAAACCCTTGGGAAATCAAGCCCCAAAGCACAATGCTGCACACACTATTGCGATTCACCCTTTCAGCTGAAAAATCTCATGTCTACTTATTAGCATTTCTTATCAAGCTAAAACCTTTTCAAATGATAACTTACCCAGGTCTCTCTGAAGGTAGCTTTCAAACTCTCCCATCATACGCATGACTGTTGTGTTATCCTCTGGACTGTGCATGGTGCTGCTGGTGTCTTGCTTCTATCCTCTGAAAAAAAAATCAGGTCTTCCAGAAGTTGGTGGTGCTTATTGATATTAATTGAAACACCCACCATACAGTGAGCTGAAATTGCATTCTGATATGGGATATTGATTACCAGCGGTTGATCATACAATTAGAAACCCATTTAAGGAAAGGGCTCAATTAGCTCATTGATGGGAAGAAGTTAACCAATTTAAGGTTTCCTGACAATGTTGCTCTCATTACTACATCAGTTAAGGACATGGAGCTTCAACTAAATGACCTCAACAGAGAAAGTAAAAAGATTGGACTAAACATGCACAGGGGAAAAACAAAACATGACTAGTTTCAACTTGAACAACTCTATAACGGTGGAAAACAACCAGATTGAAAAAGTTGAGAGCTACAAGTACTTAGAACAAACAGTGAAAATGGAAAACAACACAGCGGAAGAGGTTTCAGTCAGAATTAAGGCCGGATGGAGTTGCTTCGGACAATTCAAAAACATCCTATGTGAAAAGCAGCTGCCAATGAATCTGAAAAGGAGAGTGTATGATCAATGTGGTCTACCCACGATGACATATGGAGTGGAAACATGGACAACAACAAAATATCTAGAACAGAAATTAAAAACAGCCCAACGAGCCATGGAAAGAAGAAAGCTTCATCTAACATTACGGAACAAAGTCAGAAACCAGGAAATCAGACAGAAAACTCAAGTAACAGAGTAACAGACGTTCTGGAGAGAGTCAAGAAAGCAAAATGGAGATGGGCAGGACATGTAGCAGTAGCACGCAGGGAAGATACCAGATGGGCAAAAAGATTGACCAAATGGCAACCGAGAACAGGAAAAAGGCAGAAAATTTAAGATGGCGAGAGGACCTAACAACATACTTAGGTACCACATGGGTTAGAGAAGCACAAGACCGGAAAAGATGAGCTCATTATGAGGAGGGCTACATTCAACAGTGGATGGACACAGCATAGGTGAGGTGAGGTGTTTGCTATTAAGATAGAAAAAAGAATAAAAGGTATGAATTCAGTATTCTGCCACCACATCCTGAGGCTGCCGAATTCATAGGGTGGTGGCACAATACTAAATTCTTTCCCCATGAATTACCATGCACGTTTTGATGTATCCTAGTGTAAGCTTGAACTTTTAACCAAATTTTGACCTTCGTTAGGAAGAACCAGACACTCTGCCGTTGGTGGTGGCACTAAGCTCAATTTCAACAAATAGTTTGTGGTGTTGCTCCTGGTTCAATAATTTCCTGACAAAATCTATAAAATTCCTGAACGGGAACAATGGACCAACTTATGTGCTCTTCAAAATCCCTCTTAGCAAATACTTTGTTTCCTAAACGTCTCGAGCGGCAGTAATACTCTTTTGGTAGCAATTCTACATCACTCCTGAACAAACTTTGATTAGAGGCCATTTGGCACCCTTATGACCATTTCTTTGGATTGTTTCTAGCATGCAAGTGAAACGAATTTAAGCATTCTAATTTCTAAATTGTGCATGTTATTTCTTATCTAGCGGCTACCATTCGCATTCCAGTCTCCTGTTATCGTTCAGGTAAAAATATGGTGCATTTTATGCCAGTTTACACAGCGGAAAATGAATATGCAATTCAACACACACGCGCGTGCCATTTGTTTCAGAAATTATGACGGCGACTATACCTATCCAGATCGTTAGGTGTGAAATGGGCCGAGCGACAAGTTTTTGTGTCGGATCCCATAATATTATTATTTATGAGCTGTGATACTCAGAGCCTAGCATGATGTGATCACAATCAGGGAACAACAATCAATGGGAATTGACTCTGGCTGTCTGCCGATTCCCGTAATCAGATTTTCACGTTCATTCATCACACTCCGTTTGGAGCTTCCGCGGTTGGGAATATTAAAATTGCTTCGACAAAAAAAAAAAAAAAAAAAAACTAGTGTAAGCTTGAACTTTTAACCAAATTTTGACCTTCGTTAGGAAGAACCAGACACTCTGCCGTTGGTGGTGGCACTAAGCTCAATTTCAACTTAAATAGTTTGTGGTGTTGCTCCTGGTTCAATAATTTCCTGACAAAATCTATAAAATTCCTGAACGGGAGCAATGGACCAACTTATGTGCTCTTCAAAATCCCTCTTAGCAAATACTTTGTTTCCTAAACGTCTCGAGCGGTAGTAATACTCTTTTGGTAGCAATTCTACATCACTCCTGAACAAACTTTGATTAGAGGCCATTTGGCACCCTTATGACCATTTCTTTGGATTGTTTCTAGCATGCAAGTGAAACGAATTTAAGCATTCTAATTTCTAAATTGTGCATGTTATTTCTTATCTAGCGGCTACCATTTGCATTCCAGTCTCCTGTTATCGTTCAGGTAAAAATATGGTACATTTTATGCCAGTTTACACAGCGACCTATGGAAATCCCCACCGCAAAATGGCCGCACTATAACTTGTGACGTCAGCGTAGCCCTTAGCACGATTCATCTTGCTTCTTCACAGTGGTGGCGACTTTTGTTTGGTCCTTTATCATTTTTCACTTGGATTTTATCATTTTCATGTTTTTTACTATAGGCCGCCCTGTTCGAAGCAAGATGTTCCTATAGTGTTCGTCAGTAATTCTGAAACAAAATTCTGGCTACACGCGTGTAAACCCGGAAGTGTGTGACGAACGCTTCACAACAGAAAATGAATATGCAATTCAACAGACGCGCGCGTGCCATTTGTTTCAGAAATTATGACGGCGACTATACCTATCCAGATCGTTAGGTGTGAAATGGGCCGAGCGACAAGTTTTTGTGTCGGATCCCATAATATTATTATTTTAAGAGCTGTGATACTCAGAGCCTAGCATGCTGTGATCACAATCTTATCAGCTCTTTTGCAAGGTCTGCTGTTTATTCCAGAATCACTTGTAGTTCTGCTGAGCATAACCTTTTTGTCTTTCATTCATCTTTTAACATGTGGACATTATCGTATATCAGCTAACGTAAAGGTTATGCCGCTGTACAGGAACCTGGTTTCCACAATAAGCCAATGCCAAATTTAAAGTCATCTGACATTGTCAAGAATTTCAAAACTTACCTCAAACAGGACTCTGTAGCATCTTACAGTACTACAGAACAAGAATCCACACGTTGTTTTCATCCTAACGGCGAAAAAATGTACTAACCGGATGAATTTTCAATGCAGAATTATTTACTCCATAAAACTGTCATGAGTAAGAATGTCACAAGAGTCAATTTGTTCCCCTGAAATACCACGCAATCAATGCTGAAAAGGGTTAGTTAAAGAAATGAGAAAACGAAACCACAGCGTTTATTTTCATTCTGATTTCAGGTTTAAAAAGCAAAAGCATTACCGTGTTGTTCCTAATAAACGCCCCTGCTCTAATAAACGCCCCCTACGATTTTTGGGTAAAACAATTCAGGAAAATTAGTTAAGCTTACCTAAATCACATGATTTTTATTGGCCGGGACTGTTGTAATCCATATCATAATCGCAGTTGTAATAGTTTAATTAGTATGGAACTTTGACCTCAGGAAGTGCGAAAACAGCATTCCCCTGCTCGTTCGTTTGTATTATTGGTAATCAGCGAAAATAAGCGTGTGTAAGGTAATTTTTGCAGGATTTTTTACTTTCCATTTTTGACTGTAATAAACGCCCTCCCTTTTGAAAAATGCACCACCCCGGGGCGTTTATTAGGAACAATACGGTGGTTATAATACCTGCTCAATTTGGTAATGATTGGGAATCCCTAAGTTCACCAAACAGTTGTGTTAAAACTGTAGAAATCCACGCAAACCTGAGTCAATGGCACCATAAAAGAGAGCAGCTGTTTTGTGGGTCTCAGGACTTTCAGGTAAAATTCCGAGGTGATTTCGACATCCGATTTTGCCCAAATTTGGATCCATCATTCATGACGATAGTATAAGAATACCTGTTTAAGACTTTAAATTCAAGGTCCGATTTGTATATTTGCTCAGAGATTTTCACATTTTCCTCAATTTTGCCCCATTTTTGCTCATTTTTTGCACATTTAGGAACTTTCTTGGAGTCCATATTTTAAGTCTTCACACATGGTATATTGTCTATATTTTTGTCATATTTCTACCCAGTTTTTTGTAAAAACTCAAACAGGATCACTTCGGGATTTTGACTTTTGTTTAATTTCGTTTCGGTACCACGATTGTACAACATTATCCATAGGTAAAATTTCAGGAAAAGCTTTGAAATGAAAATATTTAAAAATCTATAACTTTTGTTCTGTTCAATGGATTTCTTCAGTTTTTTTTTTTATTAAAAATATTTTTTTTCTTTTTATCAATATTGAAATCAAACAGACTTTGAAATACTTTGAAAATATGGTCTAATATCCCTATCATGAGTCATGTGAGTGAGTGGTTGCCAGTTTCGGAGTTTGACGGGTCAAAGGTTGACACACCTTCGTTTGTTGATCAACAAACATTAGGATTCTCCACTGAGCACTTTTGGGTGAAAAAAGGTGACACGAGATGACGGCGACGGTGAGTAGTGGCAACATGCAACATTATCGATTGAAAAGCAGAGGCATGGTAGTGTTTCCCGCAAGGCGTTTTATGTTGGTGTGACGGTTAAAATGAAGCACCCACTCAAAATTGGGTGACGAATGCCTGGACTAACGCCCTTGGCAAGACCGACTTGTAAAATTTTCTGCGCATGCGTCAACTTAGTAAGTAAACATGCTGGACATCGAAAAGTGAACATCCGAAATAAAACTACTTCATTTTCACCTTTGGATTATTGGTCATGTTTTTTAAGGTGGGACCCATTTGTGTCACCTCTACCAATTCTGCCAAAAATCAACCTCTCTATAAAAATAACACTGCAGTTTAAAATGTCTTTATCAGAAGCATATGAAAGTATATGGGTGATTCCGTGAACTTGGGTACACAATCAACTGTTGCAGGTTTCATCATGGATTCAGCCTTGCTGATTTAACCAGTATTTGTTTCTCTTTGGCAGTTGTTTGAAACTGTAGAGCTCTTTGCAAGCTTTAAAATGATACCAAACTTAAATGAATTGCATAAAGTTTACATGGTTATTTTCATCAAAACCCTGAATATTTTACTAGTTTTTAGGTAAAAACGGTGTGACATTTTTTAATGTTGTCAAAAATAGTAATTTTGATCATTTTCCTGACATTAAAATTGACTTCTAGCAGATAATACTGATAGTTGGGATCCTGATCATGAATAATTAAGGCATAATTTATCTGTTCATGTTTTTGTCTCACTATGCACTGAGGGCAAAAAGAGTATCACCCTGTAACATTTGGTGTCCACGAAATCATGTTACGCGTGAAACCTAAAAAAATTATGTCAAAAACCACACCAAGTGAACTAAATATGGGGTGTACATAAATTCAATTTTTAAAGAATTACTAAAACAGAAAGGAATTTAAGTCCAACTAACATCAAATTCCAGAAACAAGAAATATGATTAATTTACACCCAATCACTCTGTAACACAATTACTTTGGTGTCCACAAAAATGTTACTAAGGTGTGTGAATTTGGAGTTAAATTTTTACCATGTGTATGACCTCATTCTAGAAAAACAAACTGTCTCTATCTATTCCATTCATGGTGGAATTATTTGCATTGAAAAGACGGTTTTGCATTTTGGTTTTTAACTTAAGGAACTACTAGTTCAAATTGCAATTTGGTGTCCGATGGACACCGTTACCGTTAACCCTGTATGTTGTACTGCAAATAGCATGATTACTTTCTTTATGTGGCATAGGTGATATTTTTTTCATTCAAGAAAACTAGGTATGATCAGTTGTTTTCTTTAACAAAACAGAAGTATACAAAACATTTCCAATATCAACAATTTTGTGATTTGTTGCTTTGTATCCCTTTAACCTTGTTTACGTGGCGTGAAACCCCCATTATCATTAACTAACACATCTTTAAATACTTTGTTTCTAAAAAAATAATATTTAGACATTGCCATGTCAGTAAAATCACCATTTAATATCATTGTTGAACAAAGGCAACTTTTTATTGGTTATAAATAAGTTAACTGAGGCATATCTCTGTGTGTTTACATGTAACTGTACACGAAGCTTTGGTGTTCAGATTTACAACGTGAAAGATTGTAACATATGCCATTGAAGGTCTCTAAAATACTAGTCCCCCTATGTTATGGCATACTTTGACCAAAAAGAGTTTGGCCGTAAGTATTATTAGAGCTATTCTTTTTCATGTGAGATGAAATTCCTTTTGAATAAACAATATTTCATTATAAAAACTATACTCCAAATGTGTATAAAATGCAAAAATGACATAAATACATTTTGATTTTCTTTTAAAAGTGTCTACAATCTTGGGGTTCTAAATTTTCTCCACAATGTATACATTCACAATACCTAGTTTAATCAAGGCTATGGCAAGTGTAACCAATATCAATTGTCAAATGTTGTCTGTGGTGCAGACTAAGAATGAAGTTTGGTGTGCCATAGTTACACGTGACACTCTTGTCGCACTCCAGCACAAACTTTTTGATGCACATTAAAAGAGTGCAAGAATCCACAAAAAATGTTTATTGTTCACCATTTGGAAATTCCACATATCAGAATACTTAAAAATGATATCTGGCCCGTTTCACATTAGCGCCAACATTTTTTGTCAACTGAGGGTTAATTTTTCAAAGTGAGTTAAAAAAAAATTTTGTTTAACCACTACTAGTTTTCTTCTTGCAAGGCTACAGGTTTTCATAAAATACTCTGGCTAGCTTAATTGTTCACCCCTTTCAAATAAAATTCAAGTTACTTGTTTTCAAAAAAAAAAAAAATTTTGGGGTAATTTTGTTGAAAAATGAATCAAAATTATAAAATAATGTACATTGACTTTCCCTAAATGACAATGGACATGGGCAACATAAGTTATTGCCCCAGGCTTCCTCTAGGACCAATTTGAATAAATTTGGTTGTTATTGCACAGATATAGTGTAAATTGCAAGGTGTATTTTGTGACCAAAAATAGGGAATTGACTTCTCATAGTTTTACTTCACACTAATAATCAATGTATGGCTCTGATAATTCAATGTTTAAAGCTCTTGGTATAGGTAATAGGGACAAATAATGCCAGGATAAATAGAGAGTTGATATCAATGTTTGTAAAAAGTTGGATGTGACATATACAATGTGACGGACCAACTAATGATGTTACTCAAGTGTTTTCACACCAAAGAATTGCTTGAAGATTTAACATTTTATTATTTCCTACACACAGTAGAAATTTCAAAAACACTTTTATTGGAATCAGCAGTATATGGCTAGTTTTAGGGGTGTATGTGACATTTCTTTCTTGTGAACGGACAAATTGCATTATTATGAGTATTGTTGTACAATCTGAAAATTATGTTTTATTCATTCCAACTGATTTTTTGACAAGACCTGTCACATTTTTTTTAATTTAAAATGTTTTTCTGGTCTCTTTGCTCAAATTATGTTTCATAAGCCCATGCATTACTGAGGCAAGGCTAAAAGACAGTGTTTATCAAAAAAATTAAAATGGAAAGTGACTGAAATACATCCAGCACCCTTAATGACATTATAAAATATAACCATACAATGTGAAACAGGCAATCAAACAAGTTAGTTGTGAGCTTAGATAGGCATTTTTATCTCAAAAACTCCTTTTTGATGGCTGTGACAATGGGAGTGAACGGACACATTTTTGTGGTCTGGCATAATTTAAAGCTAATCGGACACAAAAATAACTCATTGTGCTTTTTAAAGACACCACATAGCTCTAACAAAATAACTAAAATTGGGTACACCTAATGGATATTTTATATTGAGCAGTGAAAGAAAGTTGTTTTGGATGTGAAGGATGTGACTAATGTCACTAAAGTGAACGGACAAATTAATATGATTGCCCAGCCCATACAGATCGTATGATCCTAATGTGTATGGGGGGGTGTACCATTATAAAGCTCTTCCATTGTATTTCAAAATGAATATTCCAGTGGAATATTTATTTCTTGTTACCCCCCAAATCGACACTTAAAATATGGTGGATGTGACAAATAAGTGAACGGAATGAGTGCTGCGCCTCCATTTTGCTGTAAACAAAATAGAGTGAGCAATAACAACATGTTTTAGTTCAATAATCTTAGGACATAAATTAATCAATTGACAAATTTTTTGTTAACAAGAAATATTGATGTTTGTTTTAAGAACCACGTTAAAATGTGTGTAAAGGTGCAACGGGACAATGTCACATCCACTCCTGAATTTTGCGTGCATTCCATACTTTATCAAGAAAGCTATTTCCTTAATTTTGATCTTAATACAAAGTGGGACTTATTCTCCAACAAAAATAAGTCGAGGAAAGGGAAAAGGTGGGTATTGAAGCAATGGCAGCTTGACAAATTACCTTAATTTCCAGTTGGACACCAGAAATTGTCATTTTAGGCATGTTATTATATCCAACAACACCTAAACTTGTGACAGTAGCAAGTTGGTTAAGCTATGGGAGGTGAGCCCATAGGGAGAATGGAAAAACCACAATAATGATACTCTGATCCCATAATTTTGAACATGCTAGGAAGAAAAGACAAAATTCAAAAGTGACGCCTAATCATGAAATGGTCCTTTAATATTCATCAAATCGTTTCAATTTTGACCCCCATGTCACACTTTGGTGTACGGTACCCAATTCATGAATACCCATATACCTTAGTTTCTGAAACCTTTATAAGGTGGGGCATTCAACTACACATGATTGGAATGATTTACAGGTGTCCCATAGATAGACAGGGTGAAACACACACAAGTTAGTTTTTAAAACTATTTTTTGTTTTTCTTCATATTTTTTGCAGGATATTGAAAAAAAGGGATGTATTTTTTGTGATGTGGAAAGCAATATATTTATTTGTCTGAATATCTCGGGCCAAATTCATTTTACGGTGTGTTCAAAAATTCGTTCTATCGGTATAAAAAAAACATTTGTGTCAATTTTTTTATTCTACCTACATGTTGATTTTACTGTTGGGGTATATGTTTTTGAGGTCAAGGATCCATTTTTACAGTTTATGAAGTTGAACAATTTCCACCTTCTGTTTTTCAAGAAAATGACAGTTTTTACCAATTCAAGGTGAGGGTGCTATTCCTGTGCAAGACCGCCATCCATGTACATATATTATGTTTCCCTAGTACAAGATGACATAACTATTGTACTAACTTTTTTTCTGAAAATTTCATGGCTCAGCTCTTTTTTATTTGACCATTGCACCATTATCATAATTTAAAGAGTGTAATGTTGATGTATCGGGCGAAAGGGCGTTGACCAGTCCAATTTATAAATTTTTTTTATTGATTAAAGTGCGTGTTCCGATCGCTTTGGACCCCCTGATTTACCGGAAGTAGTATCTGAATTCAGATGAAAGGCCATATTTTTCGCATTGTCGCTGAATTGAACCTCAATCCATTTCATTGCCAGATATAAACAAAAAACGCGTTTTAGTGGTTAACCATCATATAGCAAGTATTGAATATGGTTTTGCAACATGCATTATTGCGTCTACCATCAAAACGCAAGTTTTTTCCAACGGTACGTGATGGGGTATATGTGGCATGTGCCCTCCTCTCATATCAGTAGAGAACACGATACACATTTATCGGAACAGCACCTTTAATTTTAATCTTTGAATTGGCAAATTGGTCTGAAACCTTAATAATATGGATTTCCATTTTATCAAAATAATTCAAAATTTATGTTAATCGTGAAGTGGTTCCCATTGAAAATGTACACACCGCACCGCACCACCGCAACCGCATCCACCTCCACCACTGGCTAATTAAAGTTTAATGAATTGTGTGCACTAATTGGGTTGATGTTTTTGATTGTATCACCAAATACTTTTGAAGACTAATAAATTATTTGTAACTGAGCCCAAAATCATTACATTTCCCTGGAGTTTTGCAAAGGTATGACAGAAAATGGATCACAAACCATAATGTGACAAATCCACCCTTTTTGGGGAGCCCACATTAAAAACACGACCTATACATTTTTGACCTGAATGAATTTTTTAAGGTATGTTGATATGTAGAGAACACGCATGGATCATACATTTGGGGTTATTGGCAATTTTCAAGGCACATCTGTGAAGAAACATGGGTGGGTTGGTTTTTTAAGATGGCGTTAGCTTATTGTGGATACGAAGTCCCTGTACAGCGGCTTAACCTTTACGTTAGCTGATAGACGATAATGTCCAAAGTTAAAAGATGAAAGACAAAAAGGTAATAGCTCAGCAGAACTAGAATCACTGGAGAATGAAGAATTGTAAAAATGAAGGTCGCCCAGTCAAACTTGAAATATCGCGGCCATTGGCATTACCAGGGGTGACGCTTTCCCACAAATAACGGTGGTTTGGCAATCATGCCTTATAATGCAAACAGCCTATGTAAAAGACACCACAGCAAAGGCCAGATGCATTATAATGGATGACGATGCATGACGATCATGCTACGTAGCCCTGTGTCATGTAGTCACCATTAGTGGTAGCCCTATGTTCGCTCTGCTTTTTCCGCTGCGATAGCCCCTACTATCTCTCTCCTAACCTAGCGGCGTTCATTCAACACCTGGGTCCACGTGCCACAAAGTCAAGAAATTTTTGTATCTTAGTCCTTTATGACACGAAACCCGTGCATATATGAAAACTTTGATGTCGTAGCATCCCTACTACTACTAGCTCGATTTAAAAATACAAACGGTGCACCGCTCATGCTATAATCCGTGAAATGTTTACCCTAAAAAGCACTGAAAACTTGAACAAATTATAGCTAAACACAGTCGTCTCCCACTTTCGGGTGTAACGTTGGTAATTATTTGGTTAATCAGCTAAAATAAGCGTGCTCGTGCCCTATTCAAAAAAAAATCTAAGAAAATAACCGGGAACAATCCAGGGGCGACTCACTGATCTAGTGGGCGACTGCTATTTTTAATATGGGATTTTTAATGGTTAAGAAATCACGTTTCAAAATCATCAGATACATATTAAGCATGATGGAAAATTAGTCAAGGATACAACGTGCGTATAATATAATTTAGGACTAACATCAAAGGTACAGATTTTCAATAATTGCCGTTTTTGTACTGTTCGATTGCTTATCTGCATTGGATCGCTGCGCAACCACCCCGGCTTTTTCAATACTCCCGCTCCGTACGTAGCGTTGTAGAGGTAGGTACGGACGAAGTGCAACGCTACAATGAATGAGCTACATTAGTGGCGACTAAGGACAGAATTAGTATTTGGCTACTACTACACCCTATGAAATCGACAGCCTCACGGAATAAACTGCATCAGTGCATTTGAAGGATCCGGTCGGATCCTGCATGTGATGATGTGGGATTTCTCAGTCATGGATTGATGGTGGCAGAATACTGAATCATGCCGCGACGAATTTAGTTGCGAAGGCGACTACCAAAAAAAGTGAAGTCATGGCAGCCCTTACTCAACGAAGAAACTGCTGTATTGGATGTGATTGCAGACTACTGAGAAAGAATAAAGGAAATATGTCAAGATTTTGTCAAGCTCAGTTTTTGACTTACATTTCATACAATCTATGTACATACATCACGAATTCCCGAAAAAATAATACAATTTGATGTAAATTAACATAAATAAAGAAGACATTTTAATTTTTGCTTTTTCTGAAGAAGAAAACGGGGCGGATTTTTCGCCCCGGCTTCATTGATCAAAAGCGCCCAAAACTCTGACGTCAAATGATGACCAAAACATCGTGTTGCCTCGAATTGTTATTGCTGACACTGTAATATTGATGATTAATTGAAAGTAATAAGAAAATTAGGAAAAATAAAGGTTACGAATGACATATATTTTTTTTTGTTTTCATTTCGTTGTGTTTAATTATTATTGAAGTTGCAACACTGCGATATTAGGTCACAACGACGTAAATTCTGGATGGTCATCACTTTGACTCACCATTTCCTGCGATGTGGATTTGTCGTAGCGTTTTCGAGTAAGCGATTTGGGCAAGGGGTAAATTAAAAGGGTCAAAATACTCAACAAATGTGGACAATTTTCACCTTATTTTTTGATTTATATGTAATCTAGTTACTTAAGCTTTCCATCCATACCAAATTTTCCAAATATTTCAGAATCATGACATATTCCTTTACGCATTGTTGCACCACCTTAGACTTCCCCCGGGCAAAGCTCCACGGAGTGACAGTGTTTGTAACTTGATTGAAGGTGTTGATGGTGTGGCAGTGCCAAGCAAAAATAATGTAAAAAACAAAACCAAAATCCTAAAAAATAAAAAAAATAAGACAAGGTAAATCCAGCTAAGTGTTACCTTCTGTCAAAGCTGGAAGTTATTTCAATATGCCGTTTTTACTGATAAAAAAACCCTCCTTCCTGTCACTGTCAGTGTCATGAGAGTTTATGGAGGCCGCCATTAATAATGTGATGCATGATGGGATCAGGGCCCCCAGAGGAAAAAATCAACAAAATCACTGAAAATATTATAATATTTAGTATAAATTGGTGATTTTATTCGTAAAATACATAAATTGCAATTAAATAAGCACCGGCCCAATGTTAGTGTTTGCAGTGTGTAAAACAAATAGTTAGAAAATAGTTTTTCAAAAGGTCAATGAACTTTTTGGTTAAAGAAAATGGCGTCTTCGAGTCAAGCAGCCAGAGTGGCTGCAGTCGCGAAAGCCATCAAACCTATCATGTCCCAAAGCCCAGCCGAAGCTCGTAGACGAGTGATTCATCTTTATAAGGCTTGGTACAGAGAAGTTCCTCATGCTGGTATGTTTCTGTAATGGAACCCACGGGGGAATGAATTTTGTATTGTGCCACAACCATGACCGCCCTATGAATTCGGCAGTCTGAACGGAATAAACTGTGTTTTGAAGGATGTGGTGGCAGAATACTAAATTCAATAAGCCGATTCACTCTCTCAGCGGCGCAATGCATTGTGGGTAATTGTCAAAGGTCATGGTAGATACAAATTACGTTACTAATACTATGGTTACCCGTATGCACGGTACATGTTGAGTACACAATAGTTCGGCGGTAACACTAGCGATAAAATGGAGTGAAAATATGCATTATCTTTCGGATTTTGTTTAAAGGTCCATGGCATGGCCCGATCGCTAATAGCCTCGTCCCCAGGGACCCCAGATTTTACCGGAAGTTGTCAACATTTTGGTATCAGAAGAAAGCTATTTTTTCCTCATTTATACCCTAGTGAAAATCTTAGGCTACAGGATGTTTGATTTGGATGTTTTATAAGAGCGAAAATGTGCCCCATTATGGTCGACCAATTAATTTTACATAGTAACTCTATGGGGATGACAAAATCACGTTTTAGCTTCACATCAAAACGGGTTGAATATCATCGCCAAACTTTACAGATAGGGTTTTGAGGTGAAGGTCATTCTATCAAGATGAAAACTGTATATACACTTAAATTGGGCCATCCCCCTTTAAATTATTATGGTGAATGATGCATCTCAAGTTACTGGAAAGTTGAAGCATTAAGGCACTTTTTAAAACTTCTAAAAACATCAGGAAGAAAGGAAAAACTGCAAGCCTCGGTATACTCGTGTATCGAATTAACGTGTTGTGAAGCCTGATGAAATCAGGCCACTCTCATGGGCCTGTGAAATACATAAGATTGTTGTAGATCACTGCTTTGCCGAACTGCTTACAGAAATGTAAAAAGAATCCAGATCCATTATGCATTTAACCAGGCCACGACAATTATATTTTTCTAGCTTGCCCGATCGGGCAACCTCCATAAGAAATTGCTTCCCGAGCCAGTGAGAACATGCCCGCAAATTTACCCGCGATTCTCAGCGGGAAATAAGCGATGCTACTGCTAACGTTGTGTAGACATTTTTAGACAAGACTGCTAATTGATTTATAATAGCCTTACCATACACAACGAAGTAATTCCATTAATAGCAACAGTTAGCAAACATGTGCAAGGCAAGTGCGCAAAACTATGTCATTATTAGTGTCATCGTGTGTTTCGCGTGGGTTGCTGACATACGTTATTAATTTTTGTTTCATGATAATCACATGTGTAGAAAAAAGGGATTGCGAAAGATGTTGCTCGGCCATGGCTGGAAAATGTAATTTTCCTGTTAATTCTGAATATGATTTCCCGCCGGGACAGCTTCCAACAAAATGGAATTCTTCACCTCCAAATTGATTCCTAAGTGTCCGGGGGATCGGCGGTATAGAAAAACCAGCTTTTCACACGCGATTTTGGCAATTCCGCATTTTTCTCGCACTGATAAATCGGTATTTTCCACGCCAAAATAAGCGCTGAAAATTTACCGAATCTATCCACGTAAGTAGGCCACAGAACTACGCACCTAAACTAAGGGTCCTGGAAGACAACCACATCCAAGTTACAGAAGTGTAAAATCATCGATCATGTCGATTACAAAAAAAGGTCGCCTTAACCTATAATTCGGCCTCCCAGATCCGCTTTACATGATGCGTGAATGAATACAAACTGTCTCGCCAATCATAATAGCGTTTTGTGTTTTTCCTGTTTCAGTATTTACAATAAAGCAATTACCTCGCCCCCATGAATTAAATGGATCAAACAAACAACATTGTGAACATAGCTTCCTTCATATTTTTAATTGCAGTAAACAACAAATAACAACAGTAAATAAGTCAGAATTATTTTTAAAAAAATCTTTCAGAATATTAACATAGATTGAATCTAAATAAATCATTTTTATAGCTAAAATATGTCACTTTAGCTCTTGAAAAACTGTACAAAATGGCCCGACGGGCGAACCACCCGACTGACGCGGCATGGCCCACGCGGTGGTGATATTTGACAACAAAACAAGATTAGAAATCGTTTAGAATCTAAAACTGGTATTGGAAATTTGTGATCAGAACTTACATGGGGTGACATGATTACCTGTGGTCATGAGCTGAAAAGTATGAAATATCAGTATAGTTGAAAAGCGTAGCTGGCGTAGGGAATTTCCCTGGACCGTTTTTTTAATCTTCCTTTTTCCCCGCGGTACAGCAGTTAAGACGGTTGACTCAGCCAGCTAGACTGTACGGAGCTCATTCCCGGCTGGTTGTCGACGGTTCAGCACCTGTCTTTTGAAATTTTCAGAGGAGCATTAAAAACTCATCTAGGCTCCCTGAGCGAGCTGCAGCAAGAGCTTTTAAAAGCTCCCCCCAAATTCTGGCTGAAGACGAGCTTTTACAAAGCATAGAGCTGCATAGCAGCATAGCAGCTAGGCCCGGCAAACTGAGTTGGGGACCAGAAAGCAGTTAAAGCTATGCATTTCAAATCAGTGTTTAGAATAAGTAGGGTTATTACTGCAATCAATGTTGTTAGTAAAAAGGTAGGTACTACTTGGGGACTGTCACTCAAGATTTAATTAAATTACCATGTCGTAGATGTTATCCTTCAAGTGTATCAATTTTCATAAGAATTATACCCAGCTTGAACCTCGAACATGAGCGGATTTTTTTTTTTTTCATTTTGAAATCTAGTCTGTAGAGAACTAGGGGAGAAGTAAACTGGGCATGCAGAACAGTCAAACATATCAGTAACAAATGTAGAACCTTAAGTCGGCAACACACAGGTCAAGTCATTATTAGTCAGAATTATCTTAAAATTAATTGGACGCTAGCTCACGTTTCATTTAATAATGGTGATTCACGACGCTTGATAACGTATCCATCAACGTTGTTGTCATTGTCAAGATAGTATGTCATGATGTTGAGTTTTACTTGTATCGGGCGAAGCCTTTCCACGAACACCTTTCATTTCATGAACATATTTCGTGCATAGTTTACAAATCAATTTGACCACGAAGGTTGGTACCGTCTATCGTTTCTTTCTTCATGTCGAAAATATTATCTAAATTCGACTTCCGTAATGTTTGTAAGAACCCTCAACCATTCGGGGGCCCGAGGCGCCATCGTAGGTATCAAAACTTGGCTCAATCAAACAAAACCACGTGCGATTAACAGTGTGAAGGCTTCGGATTTACGACGTTTACATTCATGGACATTATTTACACATAGTCCGTGTTCATTTTTTCGTACCACCGTCCATGCGGTTATTTTCCCTGGGGGTCCGATACATTTGTGAGGTAATACCCGCAGATTTTTGCTCTCGGCACCGATTAAACAGCCGTTCACACTATCTGAAAAGTGCGTGTTGTTGTGCTACCTGGTTAATAGCATAGTGTTCCGTGATCATTTACCATTAAATATGCCAAAGGAGATTTTGCTGGGTTGCCGGCTCAAATACGAAGAAGAAAACTAGCAGCCGGCTTTTAAAAAGATGCGCGCGATAAATCGCTCGGGCTCAAAGCATTTTAGATGCTCGACTGCGCGCCGATCAGCGCCGCGGCGCGCCTCAAAAGCAAGGTCGATGTTGTGTAAGATTAATATCTTTCATTTTTGTCGTTCCTTATTCATGAAACTAAAAGTAACACTTTTTAAAGGAATAGGTCTAGTAATTCTTTATTCTGGCTTTAATTAGTGACCTGTGTTAGGAGTAAAGTCAGTAACCCATAAACCATTAGCTGATATTTGGACTTGCCCGGACGGGCACGACTACCCAAAATTTTACTTGCCCGAAAAAATTCTACTAGTCCCGGGCTTGGGCAGGCGATTTGACACGGCCTCCATTAATACCTAAAAATAGTTGGATAGATGAAAAAATTAATTGGGTCATCCAGTGGCCCCCTGTGAGCCACTTTGAAATTGCAGATTTTAAATGAGGCCCTTGTCCGAGTGAGCCTCGGCACAGCCACAATAAAGCAATCCCTACATCATAGACATTGTCCACTATAAAAGGGCAAAGCATACTCTTTTTTGAAGTAAACGGATTATTTTTTTTTATCATCCCATTTCCGACACTTCAGCTGTGTGTTTTTTGGAAAGTAAATGCAACCATCCCTGGCAACCAGTATTTTAACCGCACACAGTATGGGTAGCCGTAGACAAGACTCTTGGGAAGAGGGGCCCTTTATTTTGGTAAACCCTTAATACCTTATTTAGCACCATATTTGTCGTGTTTAGCATTCAATGATATCTAAGAAAAAGGTCTCTTTAAAAAAAAAAAAAAAAAAAAAAAAAAAAAATAATTTCTTTTATTAGTTTGAGAGTTCAAGGCAACTTGTAGTGGCACCGCCGACCGAAGGCAATTGCCTTAGGTTATTTTGCGCCCTGCATGATGAAAACATTTTTTTTTTACTTTGCCTAATTTTAAGAGCAGGCTGCACTCAACACTTTTCACAATACAAAACGTTGAGTCACAGTTTTGTATTAAAACTAATCAATGTAGTTCACTAAACTAGCTACATGTACATCGTCGTGCAGCCAAGATTTTTTTTCAGTTGAAGTCCAGGTCAGAGCAGGCTGTAAGATTCCACACATAAAAATATTAATTTCAGCTAAGTTATCTCCGCAGGGGGCACTCCATCTTGGAAGGGACCAAATGTAGCCCTAACTTATAGCCTTAGCTCCCTTTATCAGCAGTTTTGTCACCCCAAGACCATTTCTTTAAAAATAATTTCACCCAAATACCCCATATTTTTTTTGACATTTCACCACTGTCACCTGGACAAAATTCTAAAATTTTCACCACGACTCTGTTTTTTTAAATTTTTGAAACCACCCAAAGACCCCATTTTGAACAATTTGCAAATTGTTACTCAAAAACCCCTACTTTGGGGCAATTTTGCTGTCTCTCACCCAAGACTCCTATTTTTTTCAGTCCTCTGTCACCGAATGCCCAGGGCTTGGAAGCGCAGCCTAGTCACAGTTTACACCCATATCCATTTCATATTGGGTTCCTGCACCCCCGAGATTATAGTCTGATTTTTTTATCCTGGCGGTAACGCATTTGTCGCTGGTACGAATTCATTTGGAGGGGATGTGTTGAGATAAAAACTAAAACCCGGATTACAGATGAAATGCTTAACTTTGTTCAACAGAATAATTGATGCTTTAAACCCATGTACATGAACTTTTTTGTATCGAATATCTAAAGGCTTCATACCAGATTCAATTGAATAGATTGTCCGTAGAAGTCTGAGACACGCTATCCGGAATCTTTTGTTTGGTGCATCAAAAAACGGATAAAGGTCATGAACATCGAGGCTGGGTGAAGAGAGGATTATGCCACGAAATATTGCAGTTTTTATAGTGAACCAAAACTCTCAATACTTAATGATTGGACCTAGTCTTGTCAAAGACGCCTCGCATTTGAATTTTTTATCACCAACCGCTATCGCGCCGAAGCGCGTCTCGAGCGCCGAAGGCGTGAGGCCAAGCGGAGCGAGGCTTCTTTGCGCAAATTGGTATTTCCCTGTACAAGCATAATGTGTTCAATCAAAGTAGTCGTCATCGTAAGCACCGCCCAATTTCATCGATGACACGTTTTCAGATACTTGCCCAATATCGATGACGTCGCCCTTCAAAAATTACCATATCGATTTTTGCACGGCCTAATTAGAATACGATTCAAAGCAAAATAGATTTTCACTCGATACTGCGAGTACGAGTGAGTCCGTACGGTATGTGAGGTGGCAGATGGCTACTTGTAGCCCCAGCTCTGGCAGAAATAAAAGTCCCCAGTAAAAGTTATTCCACCTTCCCTCACAAACACCCTGATTAGTAGACACAGGGCATACGTCAGTCATTTTATCAAATTAGTCGTACTGCAGTGACTAGTCCAAATTGCCACTCACAGACATGACAGGTGATTTTGAACATTAAATAATAATTAGAATCCTTGGGACCTGACCCGCGTATCATCATGGAACGCAAATGACTTGG
>JAMKCH010022382.1:0-40270 GCA_023653785.1 Ophioderma brevispina | reverse complement strand
TTATTTTTTATGGGCCCAATGGGATTTTTATCAATTTCAATATTTAGGCCTTCATAACATCATTATAGTAGATTCAACCCATCGTGTCACCTCTAGTACTTTTCTGAAGGTATGGGCATTGAATGAGGGGCATGTGCAGTGGGTAGAAATTAAAATTCCACGCAAAATCTATTGAAACATGGAATTCCATACCAGCGAAAATCAATTCTATGGTTAATGAAAGCATTCAAGCCAACGTATTAAAGCGCATTTTAGCTAACATTAACTCTCAAAACATTCTGACTAATCGTATTTGCTTTAGTGGTATTCAATGTAACAGGTGAATTGAATGTTAAAGACTTCTGAGCGCTCGTGATTTGGATACAAAGGAACATAAAAGTCTTTGCACTCTCTATGTAAAAATGATGTCAACATGAAAGACCAGATTATCCGTTCATTCATGAACCAGGTGAATCGGACCACATATTTTCTTTTTCTGCCTCCTCTCCCAACTAATCGACGCTGTCCAAAACTTTTCCTCTGGTGACACGATGGGTTGAATCTACTATAGTACTTTCTTCATATTTTCATGTGCTGTACTACTACTAACTACAAGCGGGGCATTAAAAATCTTACAAGTCTTAATTTTTTAAATGATGAAAAATTAATTTCATGTTACCAAAAAAATGCTACAGTGTGACCATTTGCTGTTGGGCATGAACTCTTGGGCAATTGGAGTTTTTGCACTATCGGTGATTAAATTGCCAACTGAGAAAATCTATAAAAAAAAATATCAAAAATCGGATTTTTGCATGTCTGTAACAATAATAGGTTCAAGTGCTAAGATTGAAAGCAACCTAATAAGGACGAAATCGGATATTTTAGTCATTAATGTTTTTTTTAGTCATTAATATTTTGAATATTTCGGATGAATCTCTGATGGTGTCTTTAAAGACAGTATTACTTTAATTAAATACATCTTTTTAGAGAACATTACTAATACATACACTTACATAAGTATGACATCTCTTCTTATAGATGAGGAAATATGAACTTCAAAATATATATCAATTCATCTTAGTTTGTACATTGTAAAAGCGACGATACACGTTGTACACCACATATATAAACACTTTGAAATATTGCTTTAATATCTAAGCACATTCTAAGCATGTTTAAAATCTTAACGTGCATGTTTGGAAATTTTACAGTGGGTGTTTAGGCATCTGATTAAGCATTTAACGAGTCCACACTACCTTAGCTTTCCAAACTCTGTTTCTACAGTGTATAGAACATTACAACATTTAATACATTAAGTACATGTATGGCATTTCTCTTTTCATAGAACAGTGAGGAAAAACGAACTAGAAAAGCAAACAAACAAAAATAATAACAATAATACCAGTATAAAAGAACGACAAAAACAAATCCGCCTACAAGAGCAGGTTAACATAACAATGAACAAATTTTAGAAGTTGATCTGGTGCCGGAAACGGGTCAGTGGGGTTGATTTAAATGGTTACCACAAACTTACACTAAAAGCTGATGATTTCAAATATACATCAAGCAATTCGTGTAAATATGCGGCCCCATCTGTGCTGCTGCTGCTGTTGTTACTGCTGCTGCCGCTGTAATTGCATCTGCTACAAGTCCAGGTCAAATGTGGTCCGGGAACTGATCAGGTAAAGCTCAGTATATAGTAACTTGGTGATTGAAATTGTTACATAAACTTACACTCAAAGCTGATGAATTTCAAATACTATACATCATCAATCGTGTAAATCTGTGGCCCCCATCTGTGCTGCTGCCGCCGCTGTTCCCCTACAAATGCCTTCTGTGGGTTGGCAGATGTACTACAGTGGTGGGCGGGACCGGCCATGGATATTAGGTTTTCAGTGTTGGCGACTTTTTAGTTGGTGTACTGGGTTGACTGGGTGTAATCTTTTTACCGGCTCCAAATTCGCAAAACCAATCTCCTGTAGGTTTCTCCTTCACAGACTATCCTGTATCAATAAGCAAAAAAGAGGCATACAATAAGAAACGGAGCTACTCAATAAACTTGTGTAAAATTCTGCGAGAATCCGAACAAAAAAATGTTGGGTCACGTGCGTGACGTTCTATTTATACAATAACCTACCAGTGAATCCACTTTTCACAGTTGCAACACTCAATCATGTCAAGAGCGCTAGTTACCCCCACCCGACCCGCGGACACCAGGCAATTCCCATTCCTCATCACGTTCTTGTTACTGAAAAGACAAAAAAAACAATAATTTTATAAGTACTTTTATTAGAACTCTCACATAACGTTTTCCCCACTGGATTAAACTTAAACTTCAGTACTTCCTATATATTGAGCTGCATTATCATACGATTATCACTTTGTAAAAATGTAATGTAAATTTGGCTCGTACTCGTTTGTTTGTAAACTAGCCATGCGTCGTCAGAGAAATACTCTGAGGTGGGCAATTTATATTCTCCAAAATCTACAGCGCCGTCTGAATCTTCTCTGGCAGAGTTTCAACTGTCAGCTCCTGGATTGGTTCTTCTCCCGATGCTTTAGTATAACCGCCCGAACATACACGTCATAATCGCAAAACTGACCGATGTAGGTGTGATCTGCCAACGCTAAATAAGAAAAAGAAAGAAAAAGAAATAGTATTCAGACAAAACATATTAAAAAAACGAAAGATCAAAACAGTCTAACACAAGCCGGACTAATCATAATGCCAATGACCAAGTAATACGATTTAACTTACTAGTTTCGCACGTGATGATGCTGGTGGTCGGTTACTAATGCTTGGTGGCTGCTTGCGCTTTCGTGACGTTTGGCTATGTGCGGCTGGTTGCAGAGGTGACCTGATGCTCCATAGCGGTCTTGTTGAGAGGTCTGATGCTCATAGCAGCTGGTTGCAGAGGTACTTGTCCTCCATAGGCTGATAGGTAGGTCATCTTGAGCTGGCGCTGCTTCACCACCTAATCCAAAAATAAGGTAAATAAATAAACAGGTTTAAAACCGGACTAAATGAAAATTTGTAAATGTCCCCGTAAATGGGCAAGGTGGTTCGACATCTGTCGTTTAAACTGCACTTTCTGACAAACAGAAACAATTATTATAAAATTAATGGTTCCTTTACCCATTTCATCAAAAACATAACTTCTTGCTTAAAAGAGATATAATCGTAACTAACATTTTAGCAAAATTGAGTTTGTTCGATCGTACATACATGTAGAAATGCACACTTCAAGCTATATTACCAGGCCGAATCCAAGTAAAACATTTTATGGAGAAAAGAATTAAAAACAATAGAAAACAAATTAGGAAGGAAATTTGAACATAACAGTTTTCTGGAGAAAGAAAATGACAAATATGCAGAGATCCGACTTGTTTCATTTCGTTATTGCGAGGTGAAGGAGTGGTAGTATATTATGGACAAACTAGTGTTTAGATGGCTTAGGTTTTAAAAGGTTAAGACCGTGTTTAGACGTAAGTGCTAGAGAGCTAGGTTATTCATGGACGTTATCTAAACACTGAATTTAAGTCATATAAATACAAGTTGTCCAGAATTCTAAACACTCTCTTTACACTGTATAATACAATTATAACTTTATAAAACCAAATATATACCTGTTGATGAAGTAGTCCTTGTGTCCCTTGGCTTGATTCACGCTTCATCTACAGAGCTGGGTGGGTAGTTTGCCTTTCCAGTGTCGCATATTGTACAATACACCTTGACCATGGTTAGATTGTTGCTAAGTTTTTTCTGTGTTTCTTGCCATCTTTGCATTAGAATCGAAGGCCAGCAGTACATTTGTGTCCATCTTTTAGACAACTTATTCTTCTTCCAGTCGTGACTGATAGGCGGTTTACCAGTAGACATGTGTTGCACCGGTAGTGGTAATTCCTCACGAGCAGCACGCTCCTTCACAACTTTGCAGTTGACGATGGCTCAATTCAAGTTTCCACTGTCTCAAAAGCTCGAAGATCATTGAAAAACGAAGACTCTCTGTATAGGTAGATCGTGAACCTGGTTTAGATTGGTAGATCAGGAGAAGAGACCAAAGTCGAACAGAGAAATTACATCTGTTTCCAAGCAAGATATTCGTCCCTTCCCTGCAATGTGCATACGGAATCCGGGTGTAGAAGCCTTCGATTTGGCTGGCAAAGTTCGTCTTTAAGTACAATTTTACTGCATTCCGGACACTCCCTGGAGGCACTCTGGCATGGACGCATCCATATCATAGAAGTAGTTATACAACTATAAAATACCAAGTTGGTAAGGCAGATTCGTAGTTGGGGAGGGCGAATAAAAAGTTAAACCAACGCATGTTATTCCAAGTAGTTCCCAAAGATCTGCAAATTAAATCAGTAGCGGAGCGATAATCACAAATGATCAAGTAAGGATCCAAGGTTATATCCAACATGTAAGGGCAAAGTAGTGTAGGGGGCGTAATCAAAGTTGATATATTCCAAAATATGATCCATGTTATACCAAATCGTTAAGGCAAAAGTCCGTGTCGGGGGCGTAATCAAGTGATCATTCCAAATATGACCAATGTATATCCAAAATCGTAAGGCAAAGTCCGTAGTCCGGGGGCGTATCCAAGTGATATATCCACAATGATCCAATTTATATCCAAAATCGTAGCAAGTCCGTAGTCGGGGGCGGTAATCAGTGCTTATTCCCAAATAGGATCCAATGTTATCCAAACTCGTAAGCCAAGTCCCTTAGTCGGGGGCGTAATCCAAGTGTATATCCAAAATGAATCCAATGTTACCAAAAGCGTAAGGCAAATCCGTAGTCGGGCAGGCCGTATATTAGTACTGACATAATTATCCAATTAGTGGTGTTGTAGAACGATAACGCGCAATAGTATCAACTGACGCGCTCCCTGTAACATCCCCCACTTTTATAGTTTGGCACTCCTTTGCGGACGCGATTGTAATCACGTATTGGGGACCACCTAGTTAACAAAATGTGGGTGAAGTTGTGCTTCTTTTCCCACTTTATTTGCTTATTACATTGATGTTAAAAGGATTTTTCGTATTTATGCACTTAAGTATTTACTTATGGTCCCAAATTTGTGTTCTTCACAAATTTTGTACCAAGAGAGTACCATTTCGCCGCGAAAGACGTAAAAAGTGACAGATTTACTCTGATAACTAGCAATATCTTATTGTGTTTTCTTACTCTGATAACACATGGCTTCTTTAAAGGCTGACTCAGAGATTTCCTGACGATGGTGCCCTCATTTCATAACAAATCCTCCCGTTTTGTTACCTGATTTATTAATGTTTGTCCACATACTTTGTTATACCCAGAGCCTATGGTAATGCTAAGTGTTTTACTTCTTTACACGAAAATCCAATTCATCTCAAACTTGATAATTTTAGTGACTATATTAGTTTTAGCCTATTTTAATTAATACACACAGAAAATATTTCGAAGTCTCTGAGCCAGCCTTCATAACGTCAATAGATGAAAAACAAAACAAAAACATAAAACAAACGCACGCAAAACAACAAAACAACGGGAACAAATACAGTAATATATTACCGGACTAAACATGATAGTCTTAACAAATGGAAAACTTTTGGTAGGCAGTTCGTTTTACCAACCGAAAATCATGATCTGTCACTTTATTAGCTTTCCCATACCCATATCATGGAGTTATTATAGTCCCGTGCAGTGTATCTTTAATTCTAAAACTCGTATATTGTCTTATCTTTTAGTAGGCCCTATTCTTTATTCTTTTAAAGATGCTGTTGTCTTTTTTAAATTTCCCTTACATTGTTTACTTTAAAACTTTTATGTTCATATTTTAGAGTGTACCTCTTTAATTGTTCCTTTTAACAACGAAATTAATGATCTGTCATTTTTCTGCCACCTTTACCCATGTTCCGTGTATACAACCAGAGCACTTGGCTCTCGGTTCACCGTTTCCTCGAGCGCGTAATTTAGGAAGTGTGCGCATTTGCGGTCTGCACACCTTTTGGTTGGCATTAAATGAACTGTACTTGACACAAGAACTAAGACAGAGTATAACATATCACACCCTCACGGGAAGCGCCAAACAATTGCACATCAACATTACTTACATGCTGACACTATCGATGAGGGACTGCATTCGATCGGATAATCTCTCTGTCGAACAAGTGAAGTTTTGCTGCCTTTACCGCCTTGTGTCATAGACTAGTCTATGCCAGTCTAAATTCGGCAACCTTTCATTCTATGAAAAGTTGCACAATTCTACAACTCCATCTCTAACCGCATTCTCTGTCTTCGTTCCTCGTTGATTTACTCAAAAGTCAATGTGACTGAACACTTGGGGATGAATTCGGTATTCTGTCATCACATTACCTACTATTGCCACCATGCGAGAGGACGTGTTTTGATCGCTCTCTCAAAAAACCGCTACAAAACTGCTATAATCAACTTCTCTGGTACCATCTCACCAACGGTCACTACTTCAACGATACTGAACAACAATATGACCAACGATAGACGTACAGGACTCTCTTTGAACCGAGACAAACCAGACAAGAAACTTGCATCTAGTTGGCCACATCAAACCAAGATGGTGGGCGCATAATCACAGTATGTAAAGCAGAAGACACCGGACCTCAGGAATCTATCAAGATACACGAGTAACTTACTGCTAATGACGAACGGCTCAAACAGAAAATAGCTGAAGCCATTTCTTCATCCATCTCCAACTATCTACTGACAAGATACATCATTGCGTAGACGAGATCTCTTCGCAATCTGCAATGATTATAGATTGATGATCGGCCCATATCAGACAACGTAAAGACCAAATATCAAACGATGTCTACAACGCCATAGCGGCTTGATTAATGCCAACATCAGCTAACAATCAAGGACCTGGAGGAGAACCAGGCGAAAAGTGGAGAAGGACAAACTACCAACTTTGATGAAAAAATGATGAACTCGAACAATTACATTACGGCGCACTTGCGTATGCTCATCCATGGAGTAGCGGAAACCCCCCTCCGAGGAAACCGTAAACAAGGCCATTAACACTTTGACAAACTGGGCATTCAACATAAACAGGCTCAGATTGATCGCACTCATAGACTTGGTAGAAGGCCTACCAAACATACCTCTGATGAGTCTTCCAAACTTAAGCCCGGACCCCCCCCCCCGGATAATTGTTTAAGTTTGTTTCTTATGAGCAAACGCGCACTCTTCCAAAACAAGAGGAAACCAAGCATACGGGTGTATCCATCACAGGAAACTTCTGCCAAGACAACAGCTCCTGAAAGAAGCATCGGCAAATGAAAGTGTGGACGCTGCGTGGATATTGATGGCAAGGAAAATTTGTTCATTAACAAGGGAGGCGACTAACTCTTACTACCTTAAGAGACTTATCAAAACTGATATGAACATTAACGTAGCAATCCCAGTTCTCTTGTAGTGAACCTTAATACCTAAATTTCACTGTCAGTGAAATTCCTTGTTACCATATGTGCTAAGTATACTGATAAAAGTTCTATCTGCAATGGTCATATTGTGTAAAATTCAATTGATATTGTATGTCACTCAGCCATTATTCCTTACGCTCGCAACATATGAAGTCTTTTCCACTTATTGCTTACATGTGTATTGCCTTGCCTTTTCGTTCATAATCTTAATACCCCATCCATATACATATGATGCATAAAAGTATGGGTCACACTTTGAATAGCACGAGTACTTTTAAATGACTCATTCACTTGTCTGACCAAATTGCTCAATATTTATAATGTAAACGCATATGATGATGAAATAAAAATACACACATACAACACTCCTCACCATTCATATGGCTTCACTTACAAAACATACCTTGGTAGACCCTACTTATTAGTTTCATTATGTACACTCATATGTACAAATATAACACTCTCACCTTTAAATTGCTTACTTACATACAAGTCATAAAATCCAGTATAAATTGTCTATGTAATTATATATGGATTTACTTATTGATTTTGTGCTTGTGTTGTTTTAAATAAACGCACGGCGCACCGAAGGCGTGTGCTCGTGGAACCTCATGACTACATACTCGAACTGGTATACCTCCCCAACCACTTGCGCTTTCCGAGCATTGATATTTACATTTCGGTCCTGTTATACCAGCACGGGTGTGTGTGATTCATCAGACCAGTCCTGATACGTACGTAGATAAATATGGCACTTCGCGCCTAAGATTGCGTAACGAATTTCTGGTATCTATCACTGATGTGTAAAATTCATTCTTTAAAAATCATTGTTTCATTATGCCAATAAATTTATATCTTTTGTCCTCTTAATACCTAAGGTCTTATGGTTTGCTTTCCTGGTACATCTGATTTTTCCATCTTGCAATGTTCCCATATACCATATGCTCACTCGCTCTGGGAATCTCACAATTTAATGTCCTGCATAGGCTGCATAATTGCATTTCTGTGTTACCTATATACCAGCGCGAGTGTGTATCTTTCATTTACCAATGCTGCTATTGTAGTAGTCAACTGTTGATAAACATTAGCCATTTAAATTGGCTTCATTATGTTTCATTCAACCAATTCTGCTATGGTTATGTAGTCAACTTTGAACATTAGCCAATGTAATATGGCCTCATTACATTTGCAGGTTCATAAGTATATGATTTGCATTTGCCCTTATGCTTTTCGATAGTGTTCATAAATAAAGCACGGAGTTCCGAAGCGTGTGCTCCGTGGAACCCTCGCACACATAATCGCCACTGGTCTTACACTCCCCAAACCACTTCGCTTTTTCTTGCTGCGATTTATAACATTCCGTTACACCTGTTATACCAGCACGGGTGTTGGTGATTATTCTGACCCCAGTCCTGCTATCGTACGTATGATAACATGTAAGGTCACTTCGTGCTCTATAGACGGATTACGAGTTTGTTACTATATTCATGCTTTGTAAACTCACTTGTTTTAAAAAATTGAATTCATATGCCAATACATTTATTCATTTGTACTCTTAAAGACTTAAGGTCTTCTGGTCTGATTTTAATGTACATCCTTTTCCCATCTGCCAATGTTCCACCAATAAACATATGCTCACTCGCCCTGGTATAGCTCACATTCTTCCTGTCCTTAATAGCCGCTGCATAATTGATTTTCGTGTTCCCTATTACCAGCGCGAGGTGTGGTTCATTAACCCAATTCCTGTTATTGTGTATGTAGTCAACTGTTGATACATGCGCCATTTAAAAATGGCTTCATTACATTTTCATGTTTCATAAGTTTATTAGGAATTTGCATATGCCCTTATGGCTTTTGATGTTTTATAATAAAACGCACGGAGCTTCGGAAGCTGTGTCTACGTGGAACCCTCACACACATACTCGTACTGGTTACCTCCTCCCCAAATCACGGTCTTTTGTATGCATTCCGTTCCCCTGTTATAACAGCAAGGGTTGTTGTGTGATTCCCATGGCCAACCGTTATCGTTCGTAGCCAACATATGTCACTTCGTGCTTTACTTTAGACTGTTAAGTTTTCTGTAAACTATCATGCTTGTAAAATCCTGTAAAAATAGTTTGTTTCTACATGCAAAAAAATAGGCCTTGTTAACTTTTAAATGTTAAGAATTGGTGTTGCTTTCAATGTATATAATACACATGCTCACTCGCCTGGTCTAACTCACCATTTTATCACATTCCTCAAGCGCAGAATAATTACATGTTCTGTTCCTCTTAGATACCAGAACGAGTGCGTATCTTCTCTCTAAACTAATTTTGCTATCGAAGTGTAGTCAATTTTTGACACCTGCTGGCCTTTACATCAAGTGGACATGTTAGGTAATTGTAAATAAAATTTTCGTTTGTTAAAGCCTTACTGTTTCTTGGTTTTGCCATGCATATATGCTATGTTAGGCTATGTATTCTCATACTAAAATATTATATGGTCTGCCAGGTCAACTCAATGATTTCAATTTATCACAATTATGTAATTTACTGCCCGCCACACATTTGGTTAACATCTTGTACCTTAACGGGCCAATTATTTGTTTGTAACTAATTGGTCGCTATGCCAAAAAAGTATACTTATATTATTATATATAATTATTTCATGGTCTGCCTATAGTATGTATTATTCCCCACTTTATGCAATGCTCATTATACACAATGATACTGGTATATTCCATATGTCTTAAACCAGATATGCGTTACCGAAAATTTAATATGATGTCTAAACATTATTTTAACTTGTGTACAAAGCTATCCACTTGATGCTTAGGTACTGCGCTATTTACCATTATCTCGTTGTTGTTTTCTATTACGTTAGTATTGCCTTATAAATTATTTGATGTTTATGATCATCTGTGTTAAAGATAAACTTGCCTGGTACCGTTAGCTTTTATAGGTCTTCAATGATGCAGTTCAGGCGGTTTTAACTTTCTTAAATCAGTAATTGGTTGCAATTACAAACTATAACTATCAAATATCTCAATGATTTGTTAATTGTTACAATGTATTGTATTTATTGTTCTAAAGTCTAAGGGTTAAAATTCTGGTCGTACATGTGCATATGTCACCAATCTCTCCACAGTCAATGCTCCAATCCGAGCCGTGAGGAATCTAAATAATGCAAAATCGGACACTTGGTATTGTCGGGAGTGCACTGGAACGCATGTCCTATAATCACATCGTGCCGATGATGAATTTATTATGAAATTAATCAGATTAACTATGATCATAATCTAAACTAGAACAGAACTCCAATCACTAAAAGTAAATCCATGTACTATTAATGTAATGATTGTTCTGATGATATATGTTCTTGATCCTAACCAAAACTAATGATATATTAACGGATTGATATGTAAGTTTTTACTGTAGCCGGTATCAGTTTGATAATAATAAAAAACAACGAAAGTCGATTAGTATAATACATATAAATTCCCGTAGCTTAATGTAAAAGCTAAATTATTATGAGTACCTTTTCAACTATAAACCACACTTCCTGTAATGCCTTCAGCGAAAATGGTTCGGTGATACCAATGCTCCCCTCCGTAACTCACAGTAATGGTTACATGCGGTGCAATCGATCGATTATTAGAGCGGTGAAAAGGAGTGCTGATATTGCCAATAAACCACATATGCGATCACAGACTCTAAACACCAACCCCTATGCCCATGGACCAGTACAGAAAACAGAAACAACTAAACTCGATAAACATCTTCAGACTGCAAAAAAGAGCAATTCGAATTTGCTCTAATTCTCCTCACCTTTTCCACCCAAACCCATTATTTCACACGACTTAAAAATCATGAACCGATTGATATAAAAACAACTCCAAATAGCGCTTTTCATGTACCGTTATTCTCACTGTAATCTACCTAATTCTTTCAATGGCCTCTTCACAAAAAACCTGAAGACACAACTATAAACACAACGTAAATGCAGTCATATCAGCCTCCTAAATGTACTTCTTTTTACTCGTATTTTCATATTGTTTAGTAGGCCCAAAAGTTGGAATAACTTGACAAATCGTTTAACAACATGCAAAACCATAAGTATCTTTAAAAACTTAAATATAAGAAACAACTAATACTCATTATAATCAGATTAATGTTTCTCATGCAGGTTTTTTTTCTCTAGACTTTTTATCATGTGTTTCTGGTTTAACGTGCTATAGGCCTATCCTTTTTTTTTTTTTTTTGGATCACACCTTGTTTACCCCTTATCGTCCTTGTTTTGTATTGTTATGTTCGTTGTCTGTCCTTGTCCCACTTTTGATCATTTGATTCACACTTTGTGTTCTTTATAAGTAGGGGTATGAAGGATCCAACACTAAAGCCCCTGGGGTTTTTATTTGATCTTTCCTCGTTCCATACTTGCCCTTACTGATACTCCTACAAGTGTTTCCTCGATTATCTATTGCCATTTCCACTTATATTTTCATTATTATCATTGATCGCGAGTTGTGATTTGAATTACACATTTCTGTTCTGTGTCATATTTATCTACAAGCATATGTATATTATCAACTATAATAATGATCATGATTGGTTAATTCCTTGTCTAAAAGACTTGGTTATTGTATTTCTATGCTTTGTTTGTTGTATCATATAAACAGACTCTGAATGAAATAAAGTTCTGATTATGAATGAACTCCCTTCAAATGAATCCGTTTATATTACCGTTTGTCTGTCTGTCTGGCCACGAATTCGTAGGCTAGAATAAATCAAAATTCACAATTCTTCAGAAAATAACATTGGTGTTCACTGGAAGATATTAAACTACCCTGTTTATGACATGTCACCATCTCTCAGATTAGAAATAGTGAAGATTTTGAAAGAAAAAGATTTGGAAAAGGCAAGCCTCTAACTACCTACCACAAAGTTGCCGCCAGTAAAAACAGGAACCAGAAGTGTGCTACCACCTCCCCTACCCATTGCCTTTTTGGGAGTGCGATTTGCCAAACGCGTATATTTTTTCAACCTACTGCATGTCACAAATGTGTATCGATGTTGCCATGTTAACAAGCCTCTGGCTCTCCAGTGTATAATTAAATCGGGCCGGGGGCCCCCCCCAATGCCATTGCTGGTTACAAATAACAAAAACGAACAGTTTGTCGGACCATTGAGCCAAGTATAATGTTTCTTCTCCTTTCTCGACTCGCCTAGGTCAAATTCCCATTGTCAAACAAATATTAGAACTATCGGATTGTTTTTCCATAAACTACTGTGTTAAAAAGGTCACCACGTCGTCTTAGCAACTACCCACAAAGCGGACCCACGTGGCAACGCTAATCGTACGCCATTTTTGGAAAAGTGAAAATAGTTTTATTATGATTCTTGCATTGCAAACTATCTCAACCAACTCAATGCCTGACGATGTTCGTGGATGTCTAGGATCATTTTAATTTGATTATGCCTTGGGGAAAATCAAACGACAAGTGTACTGTTCGGGGTAATTTTCATACGGCTTTCATGGCTTGGGCGTTAAACTAATACCAACATAGGCTGTCAATTACGCTGTGCCCTGTGCCTTGGGTTTCGCTTCATGCCTTCATGGTGAGACACCATAGTCGCAGGGAACCAGCGTAGCTTCAATGCAAATGTGATCATTGCGCAATCAATGGGAAATCCTTGTCCACGCATAAGCATTAATCTTGATCACTCACCCCTCGGCCCCCAAATGATTCCCGCTGCACAATTTCTGGAGGGGCCCGAGGGGATGATCAGATTCTTCTTCTGCCTGTCACCCCAAGCATGTTGAATTAAAATGGCGTATTGTCGCCCAAATGTTTTTCCTTCGATCTGGTCAACTTTTATCACCTACAGTACATTTTTTGTGTTGCCTGCCTAAGGCAGGAAGACACATAGGGATCACTTGTCCACTGTTGTTGTAGTCTGTTGTTGATGTCTGTTGTTGATGTCTGTTGATGTCTGTTGTTAAAAGGGTTAAAACATTGCATGTAATATCCCTACTTTGATGGATTTAAACCAAACTTGGGTCCACAGGTGCACCATGGCATCCCCCACTTGTTGATGAGGTTCAAGGTCACATGCCAAGGTCAAGGTCATGTGAGGTCAAGTGTAAAATAGGCTGAAAATGTAAAATTGAACCTCATATGAAAAGTTGAAGTTTCATTGGAACCAAACTTAATCATTGTGCAACATGGGATCCCCATTTGTTTGATGAGGTCAAGGTCACATGCCAAGGTCAAAGGTCATGTGAGGTCAAGTTGTAAAATAGGCTGAAAATGTAAAATGACCTCATATGAAAAGTTGAAGTTCAATTGGACCCAAACTTGAATCATAGGTGCACATGGATCCCGTCATTTGTTGATTTGATGTCAAAGGTCACATGCCCAAGTCAAAGGTCATTTGAGGTCAAGTTGTAAAATAGGCTGAAAATGTAAATTGCCCTCATTGAAAAATTTGAAGTTAATTGGAACCAAACTTGAATCATAGGTGCAACATGGGATCCTCATTGTTGCTGAGGTTCAAAGGTCCATAACAGGCAAAGGTCAGTAGGCCTATCTTCACTAACCCCACCACCGCGACGGTCAAGGAAGGCTACACAAGCGTCCGAGGACCGATGTATGTTTTCATATGTATACAACAGCACAAAAATCAAATGAAAATAATGTGTCACAAGAGGTGGTTGAGATATATTGTCAAGGGTTTTCTGCATCCAACGGCAGCCAAAGCTATGAGTACACAACACGGCTACCACCACAAGTGAAAGGGCTGGGTCTAGCCTCGGGCAGGGGTTCTGAAAGAGGGGGGGGTAAAAGTAGTGAGTAGGGTTTCTTTTTCAGAAGTTCTCTCGAATTTATAGTACTGGACGGTTTTTGTTGGGGAGGGAGTCCGGGCCTCTATTAAAATAGTCCAGTCTCCGTTTTTGATGGGGATGGGGAATAGAACATCACAGTGTTTTTTGGCCTCCTATATTTATTATTATTACACACACACCACAAATATACACACTATACTACACACATACATACACCCACACGCATACATATACTGTACGTACACACAACACCCACACACACCACACCATTTTTATCATTTATAATAGCCTATAGCCTATAAAACTCATCTGACTTTTGTTTCAACCTGTTTTCACATCACGCCCATGAGGCAACTTAAACATTTTCTTTCTTCTTTCGGCTTTAGAAATCATTTGTAGCCTAAATATCTGTGAATTATCGCTAATATATAGCTCTACAGGGTGGTCAAAAAGAGTTACACTCATTTTGTTTGAATTTTTCTAACACAGCAGTGAAAAATCTACCAAAGATAATGGAGTACCACATTATAAAACTAGATTATTCCACCTACTACGAGAAATTTTGAATTTTGATTTTTGACTTTGCATGTTGTGAAGTTATGCTAACTTAAAGATACGTAACCTATTTTTCACTCTGTCCACAATCGACTTTTGTGGAATTTGACGCAAAGATACTTTTGGATGAGTCTACCCACGTACTCATTGCATGACATTCTTTGCTTGCTTTGATACCTTGTAAATCTTCCCCATCAAGAAAATTTTTTTAACTATTTCATTATTTTGGATCAACATTATGGAATCTTAAACACCCAATTTTTCAGCATTAGACTTCAATAATATTCGATATTTTTCCCATATCTTTTCGTGAAACTGAATGCAAATATGTAAGGTAGTCCGGTGTGCAATACAGCCGTTTGACCCACATTTTCCACCGGCTCCTTCATAACCGGGGGTGGAGGCTGCTTTGGGGAATCAATATTTGAACATTCAACGTCCATCTGCCTTTCCCTCTGCATCTGTCATTTCCTCTCCCTTCCCTCTCTTCTCTACTCCTTTTGCTTGATGTCCTTTTCCCACTTCTTTGCCATTTCTTTAAGCTTACATGTATTTTCTGGTCCGGTCTGCCACGGGGGAGGGACAATGCGTCCCCTTCCCCTGCCCATGTTACACTACTGTCATTGACTATTGTTAAGAAATTGTTATCAAGCACAGTTTTTACGGATTAGGTAATGGTTACTCTAAACACAATACAAAAGTAAACTCTTAAAACATTTAGATGATATTAACATCTCATGACTTTTGCTACTGGGTTGGAAAGTGGAAAGAATTGTACAACCGTGATCTATATGGTTTTGGCGGTTTTCCGTTATTTTACCATATCTGCAATATGCGAAAAGTCACGTTAGAATTTTTTACCAACATAGTGGACATAATGAGCTATTGTTTTCATGTTAAAAACTATTTATAAACTTGTTAAATATTTTTAAGATTTTTCTGAAATCGAGTGTAAATACTTTTGACTCACCCTGTATTCACGTACTTCATATTTGTTTTTCAATCGACATCCGTGATCACTTGTGCCAATCACGTGATTCATGCACCACAACTTCAACTTACGTTCCCGCCCAACCGGGCGGCTGCGGATCGGTCCCGTGTGAACATCCGGTTGCCAGAAATTTCACACGAGGTAAAGCACCCGACTCCATTTTATTTAAACACCCGTACAGCACATCGCATGGAAGAACACAGAGGCGACGACCAGGGTGGACGTCCCTGTCAATCAAGCTTTCGATTCTATTGTTAGAGCTTATGTTACAAATCGTATTCGATGTTGAGGTTGATCACCGTATATTGATTACTTATTAAGCGTTGTCCTTTATTGCTTATTCCTGACCTTGGTCCCCATCACTCTAGCCGAGGTTGCTCCTGGCTGTTTCTTGCTACGATAGCCTACTATCTTCCTACAAAGCCTGGAGGCAGTCTAGTAAAAAAACGGGAGTCCACATCCACATGTGTGCCACAAAGTCAAGAATTTTGGTATATACGGTCCTCTATCACACACGAAATCCGTGCATATATGAAACTCTGATGTCTTAGCATCCCTACTAGCTTCGATTTTAAAATACAAACTGCACAGCTCAAGCTTACATCCGCGAAATGTTGGCCCTAAAAGGGACGAAGTGATCGAAAAATTGAGCTAAACACAGTCTCTCCCACTTCCTGACTTTTCGCTGGTGTAGGTTTGTAAAATTTATTGTATCAGCGAAAATAAGCGTGCTCGTGCCTATTTCTAAAGAAAATAAACCCGGGAACAATCCGGGGCGACTTACACTGATCTAGTGGGGCGACTGCTATGTTTTCATTGGATTTTTAACGGTTTTTAAGAAAATACCAAGTTCAAATCAATCAGATTTTAGGCCATGAATGGAAAATCAGTCAGGAAACAACGGCGCGTATAATATAAAAATAATTAGGACTAATGCATACGGTAATTATTTTCAATAAGTGCCGTTTTATACTGTATTTCCGGATTTGCTTATTCCGCAACGGATCGGCTGCGCACCCTCCCGTTTTTCAAAGAAGAGAAGGCACGTAGCGTTTGTAAGGAGTAGGTACGGACGACGTGCAACGCTACGTGAACGAGGCTACTATCCTCCCCGATAACGATATACAGGTCTTACTATGGTTATTATACTTAAGTTACTCCCACTTCATAAAACTATCCTCTTTCCGATTGACCTCTTCAAAGTAAATGAATCGCAGTTTGTTGCAAGAACTTAAAGTAAAAATAATAATTTATTTGTTTTTTTTCTCAAATCAGTGTTTTCATTTAGCAAAATACCAGGAAAGGTGCGTAATGTTACAAATCTGCAAATACACATTCCTCTTAAGGACAAATAAAATAGTAAGGGCCCTAATCGGTAAAAAAACAAAAAATATACATAGCCTATTTGGATAATTAATTTTGACTAATATAAATTAAACAAATGTAAACTGGGCAAATATCCTAAACTTAAACTCGATCAAAATGAATAATAAAAAACTAAGAAGGTTTTTTAACAAGTAAACCTAAAAAATATCTAAATAAAATAACCAACTCAATCCCCGTTGAAAAAAAAACACACGGACATCTCTCTCGTGGTTGGTACACAGATGTTCAGATCAGATTCAACTTCGTTCCTGCCATTTTGGTCACCAATGGGCTACATAGACACCCACATATGGTCTGAACGGGCAATGCCTCGATGATCGGACCACAGATCATCATCGATTTGTTAGATCATGTGATCAAGGGTCGCAGGTGATTGAGGCGACTGTTTATAAACCTTTAAATTTAAGCTTGATTGACAGCTCTTGGTGGGACAACTATCCTGAGCCCTGTTATTAGCCTTCTGTTGGAAGACACCAATAAACGTTGTGATGACCAGTTAGGATTGCTTTTGAACCAGATCATGAAACACCTATAATGGTAGAATAATGTTACCTCTATTGGCAATAAAATACCATTCGAATACCATTCGTCTCGGACGTATTTCACACATTGCGAGAAATAAAAATGGCGATTCAATGAAAGTCTAGTACTTTTTCGGCCATCGGCTTCGACACACAGAAATCGAAGTAGCACTTTCACCCTCCGATTTTAATGCAAACCTTCGGAGATCGACCATGTGGCAAGTCTCTCTGGGTAGAATAAGGTTTACACTAATATTAAAGCAGTTTCTTCCCCCTTTCTTACCCTTGTTCTTCCTTACTCGCACCCTCTGTTTTATACCTATTCTATCCTGCGTCCCTCATATCCCCACCAATTCCAAGTTCTTTCCCTTACACGGTTCTACATGTCCCCCTTGCTTCCTCTCTCCTTCAACCGTCACGTTGCGTCCCCCACCTACCTATCTTATTAACCCGATGCTTTTCCTCCCCCCTATGGGCCCCTTTTTCTTTCTTTTAAATGATACATACTGAACAAACTTTCAATTGAAATATCGCAAAGTTGAACACACTTGAATTTCGAAATAGCTGCCGGCTTTTTCTTAACGGATGATATTGTCGTCCCTGATGACACTTTTCACCGTGGAATGATGCGGTGGGGTTAGGACCGCCACCATCTGCGGGTGAATGATTTCTATCCGTAGGGCTGGTGGCACAATCATCTTTCCAATAGACCGGGCCATATGTCACGAGGTAGAACTTGTTAGTGTCATTAATAGACCTAGCGGGGAAGTCCTCTTTAGCTCTATTCGATGCAGGTATAAATTAGATAATGTCGATCAGTCCAGCGTGACAAAATTGGTTTGGCAGGGGTGGGATCGAAAATGACTGCAGCCTAGGCCTAGGACTAGCAGAGAAGAGGAGAAAGAAGGAGATGGCCGATTTTGAAATCGGTTACAAGGATTACTCTCATTCACCCAGATCATTGTTTGGGTTAACGTCAAGGGGCAATCGATTGAACCTTTGAAGTATTCTGTCATATCCGTACTCAAGCTTGGCCAGGGAAAGTTTCACACAGGAAATAATTAACACACTGCTACTAAAACAGTTTAATTTTCCAGCTTAAAAGTTCTCTGCTGGTAAGAACTCCACTTTTGGTTCTGACCGTTAATTATTTATTTTATTCATTGTGTGTGAAATAATGAGGGGAAAACAGGATTTTTAATGTAGCAAAAACAGGCAAAATAGCCCTTTTTCGGTAAGCTAACCTTGATTAAATTTTGAGGTCAATAAAGATGTTGTTATTTTAGACTAATTAAACATCCGGTTAGTTCCTGTGAAATATGGATTTTGATGAATGATTAGATAAATGCATTTTGAATAAACACTAAACATAACTGGTTGGGTCAGAAAGTGTCCAAAGTGCCAAAATGCTTCTTGAAAATTTGGGGTCAAAGTGTCTTTAAGTGATGAGAAGAGTTAGTTGTCTTTTTTTTTGTTTTTTTTTGCTGTGTACTGATATAAACCAAAGTGTATAGACTTGTGTAAGCCAGGTGGACAACTGTTTTGGGTAATGGAAATAGTTGTGGGATTTAATGACAGGTGTAGGTAATGTTATCTAGCAAAGAAGCGCCAAGCTTTGATCGAATCAATCGGAATTGATTAAGGCAATTAAGATGAATAGGCCGGGATGAAACAATTTATCTTTTGATAGTAACGTTGAACCATCTTCTTCTTATCTTCTCTGGGCCTAGGTACCTTGTTATCAATGAGGCAGGAATTTAAGGCACATGGGACGTGCCTTGTGAGAAAAGGGCATAGTGTCACGAGGTCTATAAGCTTGTTAGTGTCACGAGGTCTATAAGCTTGTTAGTGTCAATAGGGCGCTTGCACAGCAGGTCAATAGGTTATCTTGGCCAGACCTGCCTCCAGAACAACCCAAGCATGCAGAGAATACAAAAGAATCACCTGTAGAAATATCTGAAATGTTCAGGTGAACCAGGTGCATGCATTGTATTCTTCGCATCCTTGGATGATCTGGAGGGCAAACAAAAGTCCATTCAATATAATTTACCTTCCGTGCAAGGGCCCTATAGACCTTGGCCAGCAGGGAATTCCTCTTTTGCTTTATTCACTGGGCACCCGACTTGAGACAAATGGTCCTGGGTAGTGGGCGAAAGTATGGTACTTGGGTGTTTCCGTAAATTAGGGGGCCAACTTGTGACATTTTGAGAGAAAAAAGGACAACAAAAATTTAAGGAGGATCTCAATAATTTCTTGAATAAATATTTGATAATACCATTCCTCGTTAAATAACAATCAAATTAGTCAAAAGTACTTTAAAAAAAACTTAAAAATATTGCAATAAAACTGCATTCCGGTTCCCCTTGTAAATGTGACACCAAACCAATTTTCTGATTTTTTTAAAGATAATTTCATTACTATGTGATATGTGTATAGTTTTATATGTACATTTTGGTTATTTGAGGGGGAACAATAAGATTAATAGTACAATTGGTCATGCCTGCATATAAAACACCTGGTTTTCAGGCAATGGCCCAAGTGTAGCGGGACACCATTTACACGGGGAACCACAATCACCACAGAATATTTCAAAATTTAAAAGGTTTAGTACACTGTCTCTAAAAAAAACTTGCATGATTTATAGCTTCTTTGAAATAACGTATATGCAGCAATGCAAGAACTTTGCAGCTAAATTCATTCAGGTTTCTCAGAACAAACATTGGTTCCCATAGTGTAAACGTGAAAAGCGGGACACCAAAATTTGGGGTTGTTTACACGGGAACTCAGTGACTGGCCTTGATTAGAAACATGATAGGCTTAATTACCAAAACAGTAAAGATTATTATGTATGAAAACTTTATGTGTGTGCCTTTATAATAATCAGAACATATACCATATATTTTTCAACGGTTTGATGCACATTAAAACCAAGAACACAATTGTTTTAGGCTTTTTTATGTCATCTAACAGGCTTTGTGTCCCATTTACACGGTAATGACCACCTTTAATTTATACATAACATTAAAAGTTAAGAGTCCAATGTTTCATATTATATAATCTGAAAATTAGATTGCAAATGTGTAATTTAAAATGGAATTTATAAGTTTGAATACATATCTTCATTGTCTAAATTTAAAGTAAACAAAATGTCAATAGATAAACGCGGACACCAAAGTTTACTGGCACCCTAATTTACGGAAACACCCAACGTACAAAGCTATTTAGCATGCTGAACATGACATCAAATTTGTTGTAATGCAAAGTCCATTTAGGAGGCAATTACTGTGTCATATGACCAAAGGTAGTAGTAGACTTTAAGCCATTCATATGTCCCACTATATATTTTTTAATCATCTGAATGTCAAAAAATATTGTAAAACTTCTGGAAAACGGGCCGACTCAGTGGAGCTTTGTCCGATATCAACACGTGTGCTATCTATTGTTGGGGATATGACGTCGAAGACCAGAAACCGGTTCTCATCTTGCCGTACGGAATACGCGTAGGTATTACATACACGGCACACATTGTGTAGTGAGGTTGGGAATGCGATTACAATCATGTGACTGAATGTTCCTGACATTTCGATTGCGTCTTTGTTGCTGTAACGCGACCTGGCATGCCGCTCGCGGTTTGCCCTCCGTTTCTAGATGGAGGGGAAGCGAGCGTATGGTTAGGGGAAGTAATTAGCGGACGCTGAAGGAAAGAGAAGGCGAGACGCGTGGCCCGGGCTGCGTCGAGTCCTGTGGGGCAGATGTACGCGCGAGCTACATCGCGCGTTCCTTCTCTCGGCCTATCGTCTCTTCTTTATCTTCGTTCTTTTCTTGTTTCTCTTTTTTCCGCTCTTCTTTTGAGGAGATAGACAAATGTTTGTGCCGGTGACGTGTAGTAGTCCACTATGTCACTTCCGTGAGCTTATGATGTAATTGTTCTGTGTTTTAACAGATTTTCTTAAAGTGTGGTGTAACATGATCACTGAGGTGAGAGGTGTGCCTAGCTGCACGGGATTAAATTTCTCCGCTTCTTCTTTTGGCAGTAAGGGTCCGTCATTAAACGAGGAGAAACTTTGGTAACAAGCCCTTATTAATCCCTGTGATATTGTACGTGGAGCATATTATTGTTTAGAACTTTCTTAATTTTGTGTTCCTCCTGTCACGGTTCGTTTGTTGGTTCTTGTTGCTATACTGCCCCACCTCTCCGGGTTTGTAGAACCCGATGGGGCTACAACAGAGATGGGGTCCTTTTTACATGGTCGATCACCGAGAGATATGTTGCAAAGTCCCCGGGTCGTAATACGAGAGCTAAGGGACGCAGTGAGTCTGAAAGTGTGGAGAGAATTCGGGACCAACGGAGATGGATCGGTGGTAGTCCTTTGGGGGCATGGTAAATGTGTATGTCTGCGCAGGGTACATGTTGATGGAGCTATGGTGACGGTATCGGGCGACATGTGAAGGGGAACGATCGAAGAAACGGAGAAAAATTAGAGATGGATGGTGTAAAGATGAGCATCCTGTATACTAGAACGTCTTGCTTGGTGTCGAGCATTTGGGCGGGGTTCTGTTTTGGGGGACTCGAATGATACCTACCTCTCCGTTGAATGGTGGGTCGGGTATCTCTCTGTATGAGGGCGAAAGATTCACCGCAGTCGGAGGAAAGAACTACGCCTCTCGGCCCTATCCTTTAAAGCATAAGGGTAAGAGACTGATAACTAGTAATCGAGGTGATTATCAGATGTTATATCAGGGCGGATATGCTTTCATAACAGGTCGCTTAACCTCTCCAGGGGATTTTTGTTAACCATGTAAATGTTTGTCTCTTTTGGGGGGCCTGTTTGCAAAGGGGAAAATGTGTGTTGTGTCGCTTTAATGTGGGGTTGGAAGTATTTAAATATTTCTTGGTAGGGTTTTTTTGTGTGGGGGGGTTAGGCATCATGTGCCCCGTAAGTATGTTACTCCTCAATGACGTGTGATTGTGTGAATTTGTTGAAAGAGTGTGTTAGTGTCCGTTTTCTTCGTTTTTAGTATTATGATGTAGAAAAAGGTGTTTGTAAGATATATACAATGTGTAAAGTGTGTCAAAACCACGGATTAGTGATATTGTTTTGTAGTGTGATTTTTTTCTTTTTTAGTTGTTACATGTGTGTTCCTGTTAATTGTTCTTACGTTATTGTATTGATGTATATGATTTTTTATTTCATAATGTTTGTTAGTTTTTGGGAGTACTGTTGTAGTATGTAAATATTGTGTGTAATTTCACCCACCGCCGATCAGTCAAACGAGCCAGTGTTTCGAGGGCAGGGCACCGTCCGCGACAACTGCCACCCCCACCCGAACCCTTCTGCAGTCACCCCACTCATCCCATGCACAGTCGACGCCCCCGTCCGCCCCCGTGTCATCTAGCACACATCTGCCTCTTTCAGTATGATTCGTCCGGACGGATGCAGGCACCCCCTGCGCCACACACGCTTGTGCCACGTCACCCCGCTGTCACCCGTGCCCCCCTAGGGATTCGCTCAGGTCATTCCTCTTTGGATCTGAAGAGCGCTTGCAGTGCGTGTTGAGAGGGCCCACACGAATCCTCCCTCTTGTCATTGCCGTTTTCGTCTCCCCCTCTCTCCCCCTTTTATGGTTGTCATTAACAGTGTCATAAGCTGTGATAGCAATGGGATCATTCTCCACAGTGGTTCAGTTAGTCCACCACACCCAACCACCTGTTGCCCCCCCGACCACCAGCCATCCTTGATGTGTGAGTTAGGTGAGTACTCAGTGTGTTGATTGTCTGGCTGGCAAACTGGTCCTTGTTTTTTTGTAAAGTAGTGGTGACGATCGTAGTTCCCACACACTAGTATTGAGGAAGGTAATAAGGTGTGGTAGCCTTGTTCTACTTCGTCCATAATGCATCAGATCCCCTCTCCTGAATCTGAGAGGGGATAAACCGTAGATTATAGGCTAGATTATATTTTAACCAAATTATTTGCTTTTTCTACACCTAAAAGTTCCACCAACTGCACCCTTTTTGGGTTAAGTTTTAGGGTGGGAGTTTGGGTAGGGGTGAGGTTTGGGTTAGGGTACGGGGTTTTGGGTTGGGGCTCAGGTATAGGGTTAGGGATTAGGGTTTAGGATTAGGGTTTAGGGTTAGGGATAGGTTGAGGTTATGTAAGGTTTTAAGGTTGAGGGGGTAGGTATAGGGGTGTGTAGGTATAGGGTTAAGGGATTAGAATAAGTGGTAGGGTTAGGGTTAAGATTAGGGTTGGGTTAGAGTGACGGGTTTAGGATTAGAATTAGGGATAGGAGTTAGTGTAAGGATAACATTAAAACTATCCACAAATTCCATAACCCTAAACCAAACACTAATCTTACCTAACCCTAACCCTTGCCCCCTAAACCTTAAAAGTAGAAACCTTGGTGTCGTGTGTTGTCAGACAATGTCCTATGACTGCTGAAATGTAAAGGTCATCATAAGTCTGTTATCTGTCACCTTAGCAATATTTACCGGATCCGCCGCTTTATCACATTGAGAGTGGTATCATTCGTCCGTTCACTGATTTTTTCTGCCTTGACTATCCCAATTCACTTTTGTATGGAATGTCGGCCAGAGATGATCGGAGTAAACTTCAGATTTTGCAGATAGAGCAGCCAGGCTGGTGTTCAGGGGGGGGGGGAAAAAAAAATCTGATAGACGGACACCAGCCACACCACTCCTTAAAGTGGCTACCAATTAGTGAGGGCGTTGTCTTTAAGCTTATGCTTTTTACCTACAAGGGCACTTTCTAGGACAATTGCCCTCTTACTTGTCCGAATACCGCTCTTTGTATATTCTGGCAGGCCAGGGTTGCGTTTTGCAGATGACAAGACGCTCCTCACTGTTTCCCGACCAAAAAGGTCAGTGGGTGACAGGGCTTTCACTTTCAGCAATGCGGCCCATAACTATGGAACTCTTTGCGATCTCTGTTCGCCACTCCAAGTCCATTGTTACTTTTGAAAAGCTCTAAAATTTCATCTTTACTAAGCGTTGATTGGAATTGTGCTTAATGTTGTTTTTTGTTATTGCCTCCACCATGCATATTTAATTATGAAGCTGTGTTCTTTTGTATTTTATAGTTGAGTAAGTACTTATCTCAATAGTAATAAACAGGTTTCGTAAAAGATGACCATGTTTTAGGCTAAATAGTAATTACTCTCTATTGTTAAAGAGCTTTGACCTGTTTTGAGAAGGAGCTATAGCGCTATCAAATGCCGTTTGGAGTGTATTGTATTGTAAATCGAAAACCCTTGCCATAACTTGCAATTGAAACTCGTACTATAATCCCTACTAATCCATAACCCTAAAACCTAACCTAAACCCCCTAACCTAAACCAACCTCTTAACCTAACTCTAAAAAACCATTACCCTTAGCCTCTAACGTACCCTAAACCCGGCCCTGTGTATGTTATGAAAAAATAGAAAGTCATAATCCCTATAACCCTAACCGTAAAAGTCAAAAATTATTTTAAATTCAATAATTTCAATATTTGCAGGAATTACAATGGATTTTTTACTGATGGCAGATAATTTGGTGAAAATAATTTGACTTTGATCCTAATACTGAAAAAAGGTAGTTGTTTTGCTCAACTGTACCAAAGAACTGGCCCCAGGTCCCATTCTTTGTTGTAACCTGCACGAATTACATGAGGCGGACAATGCCAGTCCCTGACGTGTCTCCCGGATTTTCAAGGTAGTTTAGAATAAGTTTATATTCGGAAGAAAAGTAAAACCTCCATTGCTACAGGAATTGGGTCATAGATGTGCCCCTTGGGAACCCTTATATGATGATGAGGTCAGGGTCAATTAAAGGTCCAAAGGTCATATGAGGTAAGTTATAAAATGGGCTGATGCTGAAAACATCAAATTGCCTTCATTGAGAAGTAAAAGACCCATTGCCTACAGAACTTTGGAATAATACCCCTTGGAGACCTTTCATGATCACCTCAAGTAGGCTCAAGGGTCATTTAAGGTCAATTGTATCTGAGGTCAAGTTTATGGGTGAAAACAAATCAATTTTTAAAAAAAAATGTAAGTCCAATTGCAACAAATGCCGGCCATAGATGCAACAGGGAACATTCATATGATAATAAGGTCAAGGGTCAATTGCAAAGGTCAAAGGTCCTCTGAGGTCAAATTATAAAACAGAAGTGAAGGAAAGGTGGACCGCGAAACTAGGCAACACTTGTGGTTCGAGAACCGCTTTTTTTCTACCCCGCTGGGCGCAAAATGTCGGGAACCATAGGGTAAAAATCGCCCGGCACTCGGCTAATAAAATGTCTGGCACCTGTAAACACTGATGAAGTTCAAGAAGATCTAAAATGTAGAATATTGTCTACATTAGAAAGATGTATACAAAAATAACATTTCATAGTGCCTGTCAACCTTTACTTTCAGTATTTCAAGATGGCCAGCAAACTCAGGGCAGCTATTTTTGACATGGGAGGAGTACTCTTTCAGCCACCTCAGCATGGAATTGCCAAGTATGCTGAACATATGGGCCTTCCTAAGTAAGTTGTTAAAGCAAAAAGCAATAGTAGCACATTACTGAACAGCACCTACAATATTTAACATTTAGATTTTTGCACAGTTGTTGGTAATTGTCTAGTAAACTGCACAGGTCTACGAACGACTGCTCAAATATGCATCTTTGTCATAAAAGAAGCAAATTTGTAATTAACATTAATTGGGATCCTTTACTGGTTCCGCGCCAACTTTAGTTGGCAAAGGGGGACTATAGAAATGCCCTGTATGTCCCAGGTGATATCTTTGGATCTAAGCAAGTGTGGGTGTCCATCTTTGCAACATAGATGTATCTCTAAGGTGGCTGGGATCTGAAGTGGGTCATGTGTCATGGGTCAAAGGTCAAATACAGGGCGAGTCAAAAAACCTTGACCCTGATTGTGTCCCCCATTTTGGATTTTTAAATACCACATGTGTTATCATCGGAAAGCCTATTTTATTATCTTTAATTTGCTGCAAATATAATTCCAATCGGTTAAATATAGGCCAAGCTACCGTCTTTTGAATCAAGTAGTCAGCTTTTCCCCTTATCCACGGATCCCCATTTGAATGCACGGCGGCCAACTAAGCAAAATGACTCCCCAAAATTATTATATGATAAGGGTATGTCCATCTTTATGACAAATAAAGTGGTACCTTAACAGTGTAAAACCTGTGATGATGGTAAGTTTTTTTCAAGATGTGGCATATATGTTGGTCTACAAAATAGACATTACTTGAAACCTCAAAAGGTTGTCACCGATGTCGGTTCCTTCATATGGTATGATTCATTCATCTCCTCCAGATACTGACACATGTATCAAGTTACTTTATTTATCATATGATTGTTATGAGTGATGAGGACGTAGAATTGTTAAGAGAGCCATCGATGGTAAATCATGACTGAATTTTGTGGGATTAAATAGCGTCACATTTATTCTGCAGTCAATTAATAACACGATTTTCTTCTGGACACTGATTTCCTTCGCTGAACGCCATTCATTAAGTTTTAATGCGAATCTGTGGACAGAGCGCAAAACCGACTTCTTGATTCAAACGACTGTAGCTCGGTCTATACCTAACCGATATGAATGATATTTGCAGCAAATTAAAGATAATGAAGTAAGCTTTCAGATTATACCACACATGTTAGATATGTGTTACTTAAAAATTCAAAATGGCGGACACAATCAGGGTCAAGTTTTTTTTGACTCGCCCTGTATGATAAAAAATAGGGTCAAATTTGGTCAAAAATATGGTAAATTGCTATAAACCTTGCAAACACAATATGTGATGTGATCAAGCAAAATGAGTCTGAAGTCGGTCAGATTTGATTTTTACTTTTCCATGTAACTGTATGCACCATTTAAAAAGCTACGTTTTGCTGAAACCCCCATTGAAATTGACCAATTAATTCCAAAGATATAATCAGTGGAAGGGTGGCAAAAAAAATAGGATACAAAAGACATTTTCTCCTTTTTTTGGCTATATCTCAAAATCAATATTTGCGACTTCCGACTCATTTTGCTTGATCATATCACATATCTTTTGATCTAAGCAAGTATGGGTGTCCATCTTCGCACCATAGATGTCACCCAGAGGGTGTTTTGAGTCAATCCCACAATGCACCAGGTTTGGGAAAATTCACCTCAATAGGGTCATGTGATCACATAAAAATCCTATTCTTAACACAAAAACCCTGACTTTAACACTCATTTTTAGCCCACAAAGCGTTAGTACTTAGGGAATTTTTTGCATGATTATGAAATGTCTTGTGGTTCTTAAACTTTTGGAATACTTTTTATCCCTAAGTACTGACATGCGTTTAGTACAGTACGGTATAGGCATATTGCTATGCATCATGGGATTGATTCAAAACACCCTCTGGATGTCACCCAAGTAGGCGGCAGATGAGTTCGGAGGTGGGGCTTGTGGCATGGGTCAAAAGTCAAATGCAGTCAAAAATCAGATTAAATTGCTATACCTCATGTCAATTGTGGTAGGATGATGAAACTTAGTGGGTGTGGTCAACTTTCAGTGCCAAAAAAATTGAAGGTTATTTCAAGGTCATGTGGGGTCATTCAAGGTCAAATGAGATTAAAATGCTATAACCCTTGTCAATTGTGGTAGGATGATGATTCTTGGTGGGTGTGGTCAACATTTGTGACAAATATTTTGAAGGTCATTCAAGGTAATGTGGGGTCAGCCAAGGTCAAATTAATACACATGGTTGATCTATGGTCATTGAAAAACTGGCGGTAGTAAAACATTCAGTTGCCAAAATTTTGAAGGTCATGTGGGTCATCCAAGGTCAAATCACAAATGGTTGTGTGGTTTACGAAAGCTGGTGGTTGTAGTCCCTTTAGGTATCACAATTTAAAGTTTTTAAAGGTATCTGGCTCAGCCAAGGTCAAATCAAATTTAACATCACAGGGAATGTTGCATGGTCATGAAACTTTGTGGATGTAGTCAACATTCAGAACCTTCATTTTATCAGTGGTTTGAGAAACCAGTTATTTCCATCACAATCTTATATAGTTATATTTCCTCCGTTCACTATCGTGCATGGGCGGGGGGAGGGGGACTGGGGGACTGGGACTTTGTGGTTCGAGAACACCTGTTGTAAATTAAAGCAATAAATCACATTTTTTGAAGAGCACCCAATTTTCCAGATATTTTGCGATTTGCACAGTTGCATTGGTAAAGGACTAGTAAACTAATACATGTGAATGGTACTGAGCTAAACACGCTAGATGTGTGGCACAAAGAAGGAATGTTCGTATTAAAATAATTAATATCGGAGATCTCCAATAATAATTCAACGGCTGCTTGGAATGTCCTTCAATATGAGATAGTTGGGAAATTGTGTATGTACGTTGTCTACACTCCTCTATAGTTGTTCATTGGGGATTAAGGAGTCAAGTTGAGATCATTTTTCGTTGACCCGGTGGTGAACACTATTTCATCGGCGGACATAATTTGGCGTGTTTCCAGCGCTGCCATTAAATACAAGCAGGGATCCCAATTCTAATTAACAAAAATTGATCTTTTTGACAAATACGCATTTTGAGGCATACACTACACATTATAGTTTTTACTAGACAATACCAAGCAAACAACTGTGCAAAAATCTCAAATTTTGAAAATTGGGGGGGGCACTCTTAAAAAATGTTGCTGTATTGCTTTAACGGCAGAAGCAGGAAGTGCCAACCCCACACTTATGTGGGTCCATGATGTTAGTGCCACCTAATGAAAATGAGATCTAAATGTCTTGCCTGTGATGAAATGACGGGGAATTACTAATGGATGGGTGTAGAAAGGACATTTCTTTATTGGAAGGGTGTTTACAATTCCTTTGCGACACAAATTTTGAGCTCGACCATTCACAGGTATAGTTTACTAGCCAACAATACCCATGCAACGGTGCAAAAATCTCCAAAAATGTTTTGGGAAAAATGGGGACTCTTTTTAAAAAAAATGGTTATTATGACTTTAATTAGATCTGAGGATATATAATCCTTAGACCCTTTTCTTTTTGTCTACCTTCACAATTTCTGAAACAATCTATCGAAAATAATATTTCCCCGGCCCTCCCTTAACAACATGTTTAATGGGGTCTCTGTTTACAAACCACTGTTTTAGCGGGTGGCAAAATTACTAATTAGCTCATTTACATAGCATGGTGGGGGTATGGAGATGTGTCCCTGGGGTGTGGTTCGGAGGTATGGGGTCGTGGTTGGGGAATTGCATAGGGCTGACACTGTGAGGTGTTGTGGTGTGTGCCTGATATGGGGTTTGTGGTCTGGGGTATGGGGTGTGATCTTGCAAAGTATGCGTGTTGCCCAGGGTATGTTGGGGGTGTGTCCGTGGGGGTATGGTTCAGGGATATGGGGATGTGCGGTCAGGCGGTATGGGATGTGGTCCTGGGGGTACGCGGGTGTGGTTTTGGGGGGGTAGGGGGTGTGTGGTCCGGGTTATGGGGGTATGTTGGGATGGTCAGGGGTATGGAGATGATGTGGTCCCTGGGTCCTTCCATGCCAATCACCTAATTTTCAGAAAAGTCCCAGGTGGATTCCCTCAGATTTGATGAAAACCATCACATGTTCCTCTATGGGTATTGAACTACATAAAAAATCTTTTAGCCTTATAGTCCCGTCGTTAAGAATTACAGCCTGTTGAAAAATTACTCGGGACCCCCTCCCTTTAGTCGATTCGCAACACATTGATGATTTTTTTAATTTTCAGAGACTTCATATAGGCAGATTGGAAAGGGGTGTGTCTGATAAGCTAAAAAAGGGTGGGTTACTCAAGGTAACTATTGCCCATCTTTAAGAAATCGGTCATCAAAAAACAGAGTATTCTTACCCAGTGTGAAGTTAAGAATCCAAAAACACAAGTTTTAGTAGAGAAAAATATATTTTTCAATTTCCAAGGGGGCCAGGTACCCATATCAAATGGTTCCAGAGGATGCTCAAATTTGGTTTGTATGCATATCTGGGGATATTCTATACTCCAAAGAGGAAAGGACTAAAGGCAAACTTGTAATAGGATATGCCAAGGGGGGCCCATCAGAAGGGTGGTCCTACACACAATATTCTTTAAAAAGTGCCCCCTTGTGGTGGGGGTATTGAAATTTACAAAACACCGAGAGATATTGATGGGACTCCCTTATTATGCCAAATTTCAGCAATGTGACTCAACTCTTCAACTGGTTTTACCCTAGTTCCATAGATATACACAGTGGTAAGAAAATGTCTTTATTCAGAAAGTGCATTGACCCAGTTTCTTAAACTGTGGGGGTAATCTATGGAGAATTGTGATCTCTCTGACCATGAAGGAGTTGAGTCACATTGCGGAAAGTTGATACTTAAAAAGGTCCAATGTATATCTCTCTCTGTTGTTAATTTCAGTACCCTGAGTAACTGTTCACTAGGTCACACCACCACCACAAGGGGGCGCTTTTTAAAGAATATTGTGTGTTGGACCCATTTTCGGAACACTCGCCATATCCTGTTAAAAGTTTTCTTTAGCCTTTTCCTCCTTTAGTGTATAGATATATGCCTAGGTATTATGTACACCAAACTTGACATTCTCCTGGATATTTGATATGGGCACCATGCCCGCCCCCTTGAAAATTGAAAATAATATCCCTAAGCTAAACTTGCGTTTTCAGATTGCTTGAACTTCACCATGGGGTGAATAACTGTTTCTGATTGCAGATTCTGAAGTGGGCAGAAGTAGCTAGAGTAAGACCAATTTTCTCTTGGTAACCCTTTCCAATTATAAGATCTTATTTTCTGAAATGAAAAAAATCACCATTACATCGCGTTCGGCTAAAGGGGTGGTCCCGAGTAATTTTCAAAAGGCCGTAATTTTGAAACGGCTTGACCATTGAAGCTTAAATTTTCTGTCGGTTCAGTATACACACATAGGAAACAATTTACATTCATGGACTTTTAAAATCTGAGGTAATCACCTGGAGACCTCTAGGTGATTTGGCATGGAATGACCCCCCCTAGGGGTGTCAGGGGTATTGAATAGGGCTGACACTTATGAGGGTGTTGTGTGGTCTTGGAAGTCTGAGTGTTGCCCAGGGTATGGGGTGGGTCCTGTGTGTTTGAGGTGTGGTGGGGAATGTGTCCGTTGTATGGGGGTTTGGTTGGGGGGTATTGGGGCGGGGTCCGGGGTATGGTGGTGTGGTCCGTGGTGATGGTATCTGTTAGTCTGTATGTGGGGTGTTTCCTCTGTGTTATGTGTGTGGTCGGGGTATTGCATATGGCTGACACTTGCGAGAGTGTTGTGTGGTGTTTGGTCCAGTGTTGGGAGTGTGTCTGGGGATATGGGGGGCGTTGGTCTGTAAGTATGGGTTTTGCCCAGGGTATCGGGGTGTGGTCTGTTTTTGTGTTGGTGTGGTCCGTGGGTAATGGTCCTGGGTATGTGGTGTGTGTTTTTTTTTGTGGTTGGGGTGTTGTCCATGGTATGGGGGTGTGGTCTGGGGGTATTTGGGTGTGGTCTGGGTTTTGGAGTGTGGTTCTTGGGGTATGGGGTGTGGGCCGGGGGTTGGGTTGCAGTCTCGGAGGTATCTGTGTGTCATGGGGTAGGGGGTGGTCCGGGGTATGGGGTCTTTTTGGGGTATGTCAAGGGGTATGGAGATGTGGTCCCTAGGGGTGGCAGGGGTAAATTGAATAGGGCTGACACAATTGAGGGGTGTGGTCTGAGTACGTGTTTGCCCCGGGTAATGGGGTGTGGGCTGTGGGTTTGAGGTTTGGATGGGGGGTGTGGTTTGGGGGTATGGGGTGTGGTCCGGGGGGTAATGGGGTGTGTGGCGGGGTATGGGGTGTGGTCCGGGGTATGTGGGTTGTTGGTCCGGGTATGGAGATGTAGTCTGTAAGGGGTGTGGCTCGGGGGTATGGGGTGTGGTCAGGGTATTGCATTGGGCTGACAACTTCCGAGAGTGCGGTGTGTTTTCCAGTGATATGGGGTGTGGTCTGGGGATTTTTGTGTGATCTTGGAAGTGTGTGTGTTGCGCCAGGGTATGGGTGTGGTCTGTGTTGGTTGTGTCCCGTGGTATGGTCCGGGGTATTGGGTGTTTGTTTTTTTTGTTTGGTTTGTGTCGGGTGTGGTCCAGTATGGGGTGTGGTTTTGGGTATTGGGGTTGTTTGTCTGGGTATTGGTGTGGGCGGGGTATTGGAGTTGTTGTTCGGGGGGGTAATGGGTGTGTCCCGGGGGTATGGGGTGCCGTCCGGAGGTTAAATGGGGTTCCCGTACCGTAGGTTATGGGGTTGTGGTCGGCGGGTATGCCATAGGGCTTACACTTGTGATTAGGGTGTGGTTTGTGTGGTCCCGTGATATAGTGGTCTGGGGATATGGGTGTTGCAGGGGTATGGGGTGTGTATCTGGGGTGTGATCCATGGGTATGGTTCAGGGGTATGGGTGTGGTCAGGAGGTAGGGGATGCGGTCCATAGGGGGTTTTGTTCTGGGTGTATGGGTGTGGTCGGGTATTGCCATAGGGCTGGACACTTTGTGAGTGGTGTGTGTGTGGGTCCAGCTCCTCCGCTCCCCGCCAAAGCAGCGCACGCCCTAGGGTTGCAGCATAGATGGCAGTTTTCACACAACATGCAATGCGCTCGTAAGACAATGGCCCCGAATTATTACTCAACTATAATGAGGGACATCAATGTTTTACAACACAAGTTAGCACCTGGTCTACTGCCATGGTAAAGGTGGGAATAATATGCCCATCCAGTTACAAAGCATTCAATACCCTTATCACGCCTATTGAGCGCGAATTTTAAAATAGCACAAGCCTTCAGGATGCTCACGCATACTGCCCGGGCAGTGCTTTGTTCGGCTTGAACCGGCGTTGACGTCACATGTCACTCATCTATATATAGTTCTCCTAACATTCCCAGCAAATGAAAAACCAAAAGCAGTAGGACAAATTGGATATTTAGTATTACTGCCATACAAGACGTTTTACTACAACCACATAATTAATGGAGATTCATAATCTTTGAACACTGTTTTCTTTCTTCCTTTAGTCAATTTTTCAGTTGGAAAAGATCACTTAAAGCATAATTGGCACATTTTTTTTAAGAGCGCCGCCCCCAATTTTTCAAAAAATTTAATTTTTACACGTTGCATTGGTAGGCCAAGGAAAAAAAAAAGACAAAAGGCGCGCATTTGTTTAAAATTTGGTTTTTGAGGACCGCCATAAACTTTTTTTTTTTTAGGTTTTCCACTCACTTTTGAATTTTTTTTGTAAAAAATTCATAAAAAATGAAAATTTGGCTGCGAAGCGGCCGAAAATTGAAAAAGTGGGCCAAAAATGCCATTAAAAAAAAAACAACTTCTTTCGCATTAGCATTTTTCTAAAGAAAAACCGCAATTCTCATTAAAACCCGCATAATTTTTTTTTTTTAGGTTTTTACTCACTTTTGAAAATTTTTTTTTTTGTAAAAAATTTCAGAAAAAATGAAAATTTGGCTGCGAAGCGGCCCAAAATTGAAAAAAGTGGGCCAAAAATGCTAAAAAAAATAAAGATAAAAGATAAACCGCATTTCGCATTCGCATTTTTTCTAAAAAAAAAAAAAAACCCCACCCGCCTTGTCGCTTAGCATTATTCACACATTTCTTCTGGACAAAACTTGTTATTTTTTTGTTTTGCTAACTGGCCTATAAACTATAACCTGTGAATGGTTAAGCTTTACATTGTCTACTGTGTTTGCAAACGATAATTTTGCAACTAGAATAATAATTCGGGGTCCCGATAATAATTCAATGGTCGGCTGGAAACGCCTTCCCCAATATGAACTAGCCCGGAAATAGTGCCATCTACGCTCATCTATTAGTTGGTTTATTGGTTCGGGGCAATCAATTTGAGGTATTTCTGAGGTGGCACTATTTCACTGACCGGACATACTTAAGCAGTTCCAGCTATGCCGTTAAGTTCAATCTAGAATCCCAATTCTAATTACAAAATGGCTCATTTTTAATGATAAATACACATTTTTTTTTGAGCATTCTCGTTCGTAGGTGTAGTTTTCTAGACAATTACCACATAGCTGTGCACAATATCAAATTGTGAAAATTGGGGGCCTCTTCAAAAATGTGCTAAATAGTGCTTAAGAGAATTCTACACTACTTCACTTAATTTTAAGCTGTTCCTGCCAATTTCAATATTTTTGACTCTTTGAGGTGAATCACTGATAGTATCCTGTATACCTTGTCTTTTGGTATCATTTTGAGGAATTTTCCTCCTAATTCAAAAGTTCTGCTATAATCATCCTCAGGCCAACACACAACCCCATCATTTTTGACCTTACTTTGGAATAAAACTCATGTGTTGACTATTAGAAGTGAATTCTCACAGAACTGAACTTATTAGATGTATTTCTCTTTATCCAAGGTTCTTCCTTGAGAGTGTTATTATCAAAGGTCCGTCCTAAACATGCATCTTCCGATGGAGCTAGGTGAACTCACTTTACACAGGTAAGATACAGTCAATGATCTGCCCTCGTACCGTAGGATGGGTTTCCTTGGAACTTTGTTAAAATTTAGTTGTTAACTGCATGGTGGGAAAAAGTGGGGAATCTAGGAAGCTCCTTCCTGGGAAATTTGTCCATTTGAGGGAGAAAAGTGACTTTTCAGATAAAGAACTACATAAAAAGTTGTGGGAAATCTATGGAAAATGTAACTATCTTCCCAGGAAATATGCATTTTTCCTGCCCTGTTTAACTGTAATTGTCCACTAGATAGGGTACAGATTAAAATTGAGTAGTGATAAGATTGATAACTGAGCAAAGATTGAGTAGGATGTGGAATTATAACCTGATGTTGACCAAAATAAAATTCTAGTACGAAATGATAAAAGCAGTATTAATTTTATTGCATTTTAGTTTTGAACAGTTACCAAATTGTTTAAGTTTCAAACTTTTAGCTCTAACAAGGCTTTATACCACAAATTCTATTACCTCTGCTGCCCATTATTGAAAATGCTGCATTCTGATTGGTCAGTTTACGGCCCATTATTCTGCAATAATGGGTCGCGAATGCATTTTCTCATTATATCACACTGTTTTCGGTAATAGAATAGAAATTAAGGGTTTGCAATATTATTATGGGCTCATAATGTATCCTCGGCCGGAAAAAATAAAATAATGGACTCGGCTGTGCCTCGTCCATTATTTATTTTTTCCCAACCTCGGACACATTAGTCGCCCATAAAGGATACTGCATCACCCTTTATTTCTTAAATAACACACTGCAATTCTGTGGTAACTTCTGGTAGATACATTATATTCTTTTAAAATGCACTTCATGATTTGTTCCTGTTTTTACCTATTAAAAAAAAAATAATGCACTTGGCTGATAGAATGCTTTGATATATTTTCTGCCATTTCAATAACCTGACCACTTTTCCCGATGATAAAGGGTGTTGAATAAATCGTTGTCAGGGGCAGGTAGTCAGGTAAACCTGGTCAGGTTATGGATCAAGCCTATAATATAATTTCTGCCTGTAAACGTAGACATCAGAAATTGTATGTCATCACAAATCTTGGCAAAAGCCATACTTTTTGCAGATTTCATCATTCAAAGAAAATCTAGAACTGAGAGAATTTAAAAATTTCTTATTCATATGCAAAAAAGCAATGTACAAGAAAGGTTTACATGTGTGCATTGCTCAGGTTGAGGTTTCTGATCCCCACAAAAATGGATCAAGAAATACACCTGTTGCTAACATACTGCAATCCTGGGACTGCAATGTGTTGAAAGACTGCTTGAGCTGGGCCCCTGAGCACCCCAGTGGTGAAGTTAGGATTCTGATGTTGGGGGGGGGGGGTAGTGTTACATCTGAACCGACAGAAAATGGGTGGGGTCCCTTAAGGCCCTGGTGGGATGCAGGTGGGAAGCCCCCTTAAAATTTTGGGTTTTATATGCTTTAAATGTCTTTTGAGGGATAAATCTTGCACAATTTGTAAAATTTACTTGTTGCACGCTGACCATTGAACTTTAAACCTATACTTTGCCAGCAATGCTGCCTGCCAGCACCATGACCTGAATTCAAGTGAACCGACGGTTTCATCTCAACGATGAAATCAAATATTGGGTGCCACAGCCCCCCCTCTTATCTTGCCCCCCTGGCTTATGCACTGGAGCACCCGATATAACCCCAGTTATGCCATGATACTAGGCAATTAGTGTTTTTCACCAGAGACTGTACACAAACTTCCTGTCCGTGTTCAGAAAATTTAAGTTTTCTACCTATTAGTTTGTGCCAGTATGAGAGTGAGTGTAAGCAAGCCAGCCAAGGACACGGCTTAATCTACCTGGTACTTTCAGTGCATTGGAGATGGGTTTAAGGTATTCAGCCCCGATGGGCAATGGTACCTGAGATCATCAATGCTGTAGCTGTGCTTAAAAACAATGGTTAGTATTATTAAAATAAATTCCGGATTTCAACCAAATGCTTAATAGAGGACAGCATTTACGATGCATATTCATAACAACTTGAATCATTTGAACGGGTTCACAACCATCGACAAGAAAATTGTCAAGCTTTTGCCAGAGTAGCTCAGTGACTTCACAAGGACATAATGAAATAGAAGACATAGGCCCTACTAGTTGTTCATTACCGACGGGAAAATCTAAGGGCCAGAATGTGTTTCCTTTTGATGTTTTACAATCAAAACGTCCCCCAAATGTGTCTACCACACCAGCTCACATACACAATGTCCTGTGGGCCTATTTTGTACACCGTTTGATTCGAGATTCTAACAGCTGGACCAATTTAACCCAGTGTTTCGATGGATCCATGTGGGTGGGAAAATATAGATTCCAAACCTAAAAACAAAAGATCAAATTGGATGAATTTCTTTCTCGTCTGCCCAAAATTTATTGGTCTCCGAATGAGTTTTTTAAAATATTGGGCTGCAACTGCATCGCCCAATATTTTTGCAACTCAAGTGTGACCATAAATAGGGCTCCAATCATGTTAATTTCATATACCAAATGTTTAATTCTGGTGGTTTTGGGAACATCTGCGTCCTGTGAGGGAGGGAAACATCTTTTGAGCATTGGCCCAGATGGGTTCCATCTTAACCCACAGTGACTGTGAACTACTGTATTAAATGTTATTTTGAAATACAACTTAGAGATACTTATTTTGGAAACAAATACAATCAAGAATGTTCTAGAATTATTTCCCATTTTTGTAAAAAATCAGAATGACAACCTGCAATGGCTTATATCCTTTCAACCAAACAGGAACAAACATGTGTGGTGACCAACAACTATTTGATGGACAGTGCCCTGTTGTAGAGTTGAGGACTATGTGCATGCTTTTGTCACTTCTAAAAATGTTCTTTGATCTTTGTGATTGCGAGTTGGTTTACACCAACCAGACCCTGACATCTATCTAGAGGCTTGTAGGAGGGTTGTGTTCATCCACAAGAGGTATGTGCGTTCTAACTGTCATATGTCGTAAGTCATAAAATTGTCTTAGACTGTAAAGTAGAAAAAAAGCCTTCAACAAAGTTTTAATGTATAATACATTTTTGAAAACTTTATAAAACAAATTACAATTGATATGCAAAATCAGACAATATACAGGAGTCTGTGGCAAATTATACATGGTGCAACATTATGGGTTTGACGTGTGATTTGCTTACGCGCAAGCCACTTTAAAGCCTTTACCACCTTTCAGCATTCTGTTTAGAGCCCAGTCAATGGACCAATGGAAGAATTGTTTAGTTTTTTAGCTTCCGAGTACATTCTCAGATACCGCGAATAACTGTGCGTTTGTTTGCGTTTCTTAAATCGCACATCTCTAACGCCTGCTTCCTGCTTTGCTGCTGCATGCTGAATGTGGCGCAGATTTTTCTTGCCGCCCAACAAGACGCCCAATTTTGAAAAAAGTGTCCAATGTTCAGTGGTTTCGTCGGTAATGGAAAAGTGTTGGTGACCCTCATTTTTTTCTTTCCAAATTTGAAGAACGACATCGGGACCCTCAACTATTTAAAAATTACAAATTTTATCGAGAATTTTTTATTTTTGTAGGCGATCTCATGTAAATTTTATTTTCCCATGACTGCGTGGTTTAAAAAGTTACACACATACCTTTTTTTTTTTGGCTATAGCTCAAAACCAAAGTCGGTGATCACCCATTTTTTTATTCAGATTCTTAATCCACCGTTGTGAAATACCATATATGTGAATTCTAGAAAATTTTATCGAGTAGATCACTAACAACACGTCAACCCGCTTAAGAAAACAATTATCTTTCACTATTTTGATATACTCGGTTATTTTAATAATCCCAAGTGTCGGTCAAAAATAAGAGATGTATTTATTAGGACATAAGGGGCTTGTCAAAAAATGTAGAAACAATTCCACTCCAAAATGAATTGCATGTGTATTAGTTGACCTAAGTGCACTGACGATGCAAATACCTTGAGTATTATATTAAAACATGAATAGTTATACCTATCAATTCATTCATGACCATGCTATCAAACAAAATATTTAAGACCTACATTCCATGTGGTGACGCTTGAATGAAAGCCCTTTTTTTTGTATTTGAACATTTATGTCACGCAAATGAAAATACAAGTTGAAAACTCATTAGTTGATATATTTCACTAGTTCCATCTATCCCAGGCTGTATTTCCCTAGATATCTTGGTCCCAATGTGAAAGCATCGCGTGAGCTAGGAATGACTACTATTTTGGTCCGGGAGTTCCAACAAGCACTTGCAGTAGCTCCAACAAGTCAGCAGGAATTAATGTGAGTTACAGTAGGGAGTTTTGTCGAGTGTCCTGGCCGATTTCACTAACACTTACGTGCCTTCTACACCCGTCGTAGCCCCCAAACCCGTCATAAGTCCCCAAATTCTGTCGTAAATTTGCGACGCGTTTTAAAATCGATTCCGGGTTCAAGTCTTGCGACCCTTCGTAACGTTACGAACACCTAAAGGGTTGTCGAACTTTTACGACGGGTTCATAGGAAATGTGAACCCGTCGTACATTTCATCCAAAATGGCGGGAATGTCACAACACTGTTCAGTTATAATCGTGGCCGACATGGCATATGCATTGTTATACGTCAACAATGCACGACGTTGGCTCGTGAACGGTTTTCAGAGCAGAACAATCCTTTTGATTGTATGAGATACAGGCATGATAAATTACTATATATTTCCTATAGATGCGTGAATGAGAAATCCCAGATAGACCCATTCTGTGACGCTAGGTTTAATTATTGTTAACAAATTTCATACTCCGATTTTTGGAGTTTCTGCTTATAATACACACAACTTGGGAAACCGAATAGAGGGTTGGCGGGTCCCCGAGGGCATCTTGGAGGCCACGCCTATGTAAGGCTGTTTAAGACCACTGACCTCTGTCAATGAATCCTATAATCTGTACATGGATAATAGCGGGCTCGCACGTAATTGAATAGTCGGGCGATTGGCAACAACATGAACTTCCCCAGCGGGCCCATTTTGTGGAGGGCAGAACATGCGAGGTCCCCGTACTGATTCA